>BMAO01035943.1:0-27444 GCA_019973975.1 Trichonephila clavata | reverse complement strand
GTCGCTGTCGGATGAAGCACTTGAAGAATTCTTCCATGATGGCAGAGATGCTAAAACTTTACAAGACGTTTCTAGACTGAAATGTTTTACAATGGAGTCCCCTACGTAAAAAATTAGAAATGTAAGGATATTTTTATTGAAGATCAATTTAAATTTACAAAAGTTGCTATTAATTCTATCGCAGTATCTAGTTACACGATTTAATTTGAATATTTGGTCCATAATTAATAAGGAAAAACTAACGTCGTTTGTTTCCAATTTGAATTTAAAAATTGCATCCACTGCTTAAGATTACTTACCAAAAATCACCCATAATTACATTTCTCAAAGTTGATGAAAAAAATTTTATTAATAACATGAGAAAAGATCAATATTAGTAATTCACATTTTGTTTAAACATTTTTCGATTTCCTAATAGCGTCCAGTAATATGATGCGGCCTCTAATCCTAGTGTAATGTTCACGAACTGGTGGTTGGCGTGTTATAAGTCGAATCTCTAGTGTCACTGAAGAACCACCGTGCAGAAGAGCTGATGCACGCCAAGTCTGTCGCTGCTCAAAGTTCTCCCCCCCCCTTGGCGTGGTGTGGTATTTAGGAGTGTGTGGTGCTATCTCAGGCGTCGTCTTCATAACTTTACTGAGGCTCAAAAGAATGAAGTCCGTCGTCTAAAGCCCTCATGTTGCTTTATAGAGCGACAACAAACACTCATTTATTTCCCTAGTAATGCGATTTAATTTAAAGAAACGATTCATAATCAGTAATTAATATTTGTGTAACAATGATATCACTCACTGCTAAACTATTAACATACTTAGCATGATTTTAATTTAATGCTAAAGCTTTGAAATTTTAGAAATTGATGACTTGGACTCACAAATTTACAGTCGTCATTAGTTATGATGCTTTGGAGAGAGACGTCAATAAACAATTAATAAGTCTGGGAAAAGGATTTAGGAATGAATATTTTTGTTTTAGACGATTTTTTCATAAAACACTTTAGAAGTAGTATAAAACAGGAGTGGGCAATTATTTTAGCTCACGAGGGCCACATTGGGGAAGCGAAGGATACCGGAGGGCCGCACTTCTTTACCTTTACCTTTACGCATCTTTAGCACCTACCTTATCGCATCTTTCTTCATTTTTTAAAAAATAAGGAGTAGGGTTGTTTGTTGAAATTCTCATCACAACCAGCAATAGCTAATAAGTTTATTGACCTAACTTAAGAATTATTTAATATTAGCAAACGATTGTTATTTTTTACCACATTTATATCACATATAAATGACTCTATTGTATGTTAGGCGCATAGACAGGTTCATGACCTACTGAAATCCGGGATTCAGAGAACGTATTGATTGTAGCATGTAAATTTAGTTCATTAAGATATTACAACATGAACATATAAAGAAAGTATACATTAAGTATTATGCAACAGAAGGGAATCATCCCATGTCTGCTTCTCCCTCAATGTAAAAAATGTATTCCGTATAACCGGTTCCTAGAGGCGAAAGGGTTGAGGTCCTCCAATTTATAACATATATTATTCCAAGAAAATGCACGCCTTCTCTTACGTAACTTTTGTTAATACCATTTATTATGTGAAAAATTGGCAACTCATAAGCATTTTTACGTGAACTGAATATAAATTTTAAAGTACCTCATATTTGATTCATTTAATAAAAACTTTAATCAGCGGTAAAATTAAATTTCAGAAATTCTGCTAGAGGTTTATTAACCGTAAATTCCAACATAGAATACGCGTACCTATACTTTTAAATTCCTTTTTTAAAATTTTTTTTAGAAATATTCGCCATACATCGCGCACACTCCCCCCCCCCGACGAAATGTTTTAAAAGGATAGAATGAAAATAAATCTGACATAATTAAAAAGTCATTTGAAAAAAAAATCAATATATCTAACAATCTAGACCAGTGGTTCTTATACTTTCGATCACGGAGGCCCCTCTTTATATATCAGCCTGACATCTCGTAGACCCCCAAGATTTTGAGTACCCTCTTTGACTCCCAACCCATGGTTGAGTGATATAAAAGTTCCTCAATAATCTTAAGACTGCCTCTGTTATTTTTTCAAATTTTCTTAAACACTTCTTTAAAAAAAAACGGTAAACATCTAATTAAAAACATTACAAAACACTAATTTTAAAAAAAATATATATATTTAACTGTATTAATTAAAGATTTTAACGAGAATGAGGATGCATTTCTTTTACAAGTGCTGTTATGTCAGGTGTAATATTGGAGATCTGCAGTTTCAATTCCCGTTCCGCGTTATCCAGACGGGTTTTATACATATTTTTTAAGAAAAAGAATTTTATTAAGAAATAGAGATGGATGAGATCTTATCGTATTGGCTTGCAATGAATTCAGTTATTAATTTTTGCGCATGTGTTTACATTATTTTTTGAAAAAATACGTTGTAGTAATGGGTATGTAGTTGCAAACAACTAAAAAAAAATAACGGAACACTTTATTCTTAATTGAAGTATATATTCTAGTACAGGTTTTTCATTGGGGCAGTTTAATGATCTAGTCTAGGATGGAGAATCTCATTCAATTTTTCTACGGGGCCTTTCATAGTTTTTAAAAGAGGGAAATCTTAACATTAAATGCGAGACCTTCGTGGACACCTTAGAAAAGTACTGGTACTCCCTGTGGTCTGCGGACCACAATTTGAGAAGCACTGATGTAGATGGAACGGAAGGTGATTATTTATTTTTGAATCACGGTAACAGTGATGGTAAAAAAAAAAAAAATGATGAAAGAGAATTCGATGACGTGCGTGAAGAGATATAACGGAAGATGAAGGGAACGAACTTTTTATATTATCCAATAATGAAAGTTTATAAGATATGTTTTTTTTTCTTTTAAATAAGCAGTATTTATATCAGGGGTCGGCAACCTACAGCACACGGTACAATTCTCAGTGGCGTTCTGCACTACTCCACAAATAAGTCAATTTTTCAGTGGATGGAATTTGATAAATTCGTAATTGACCTTATTTAAGAAACATCTTAAGAATTATGGACATTTACGGAATTACGAAAAAATCTAAAAGTAACTCTAAGGATAAATTTACAGCTTTTTTTTGTAGATTATTGAATGCCATTGCAAGAGAGATGTAATTGTTTGAGGAGAGAAAATTGCGTGTACTCGGCTTTCCGCTTTGTGTTCTACTTATCTATGTGAACAAATCTTCCCGGATGTGAAAAATATTTCAAGTCCACAAAGAAATTGCTTAACAACTGAATGCTGAAAATCATGCCAAATTGAAAGTCACAAACTATATTACCCCTGATTTTGCGATATTAAAATACCAAGCATCAGGTTTACATTGAAATTTTTCTTTTCTTTTTATGAAGGGAAATGCTTATATTTTATATTGTTAATTTCTGATTTTAATAAATACGCATAAAAATACATAATGTGTTAAGGCCGCCTTTACCATTTGTATTTTTTGTTAATTTAGCGAGCGCCAAGGCACCCGTCATTTGGATTGACAGAAATCATTTGGCATAAAACGTCCGTTGTAAGATTAGATTTCGAGCCTAGCAAATCTTTGATCTTAATTCATTAAAATTTTTAGAGGTAATACAGTCCAGCGTTTTTTATTGAGTTAAATTTATATTCTTGCCTCCCCAATATGAGTACAATTTTAATTTTTTTTTATTTTTGTTGAAGAAATAGTTATATTTTATGCTGTTTATTTTTATGGTAAGAAATATCTTTAAATGATGCAAAATTCATATATAATGAAACTGAAAATATCTATATTATTGACCTCTATTCTCAATTTCTACATGCATTATCGTGGGAATATAATTGTATCAAAAATGTCTTACTGTGGGGCACGCTGAATCCTATTGGTAGATTGGCTTGGCACACCACAGCTTAAAGGTTGCTTACCCCTGATTTAGATACATTTAGAGCATGGGTGGGCAATTGTTTGTGGAGGATACCGGGAGATGGCAAATTTTTTAAATTATTGCATTCATTAATTAATCTTGCATTTCAAATGAGGTATACATTGTAAGATATAAAAACAAATAAATATAAATTAAATAAAACAGTGAGACGTTTAATTCAACTTATTTATTGTGCTCATTTTTTCGTCTTATCTATAGTTGCAAGCACATTTAATTTTAGAATTAGTTTAATGAGACAAAAATGTACCCTATATCACTTCTTTTTTACAATATTTTTTTTAAAAATCAGGGATGAGATTGTTCGTTGAATTTCTCATTATAGCTTGCAAATTTATGTCAAGCAATTTGCATCTATATTTACTCTTGTTGTTTTTCATACAAGGAAAACTTTGCTCACAAAATATATGTTGACCCTCCCAAAAAAAAAACATTTTCTATTTATTTGGTTTTCCGACTGTTAGCGGGCCTTAAAAAAGCGCTCTTTGAGGGCCGCTATTTGCCCACCCCTGATCTAGAACAATCTACTTTTTTGTACTAATTTTTGCTTTATTTTTAAAGCTTCATTTTTATATTCGATGCATAACGAGTATCCACAAATTTCGATTTTATTGCGCTAAAAGTGCATGTTATACGTCGGAATATGCGTACACAATTCTACAAACTTTTTTTTATCATTCACAACCCTCGTTCAGTAACTCCATTATTCATAATTGCTCTAAAAATATCATTATGTTATCTGACATCGTCAGAGAAATTGGTAGTTCCGGTTACAGCTATTTCCTTCTATGTTTAAGGAAAATGCATCGTTTCATTGTTGGTTTTCTCATTATCGTTGAGATTTTACGCAATGAACAGGTCAAGGTAAGGATCAAAGAGATCTTGATATATGTACCCGCATTAAATGCTTTAAAGAATCTGGTCTTTTTCTAATTTCACTTGGTACCAAGTTGGAGATATTTGTCACAGTTGTTTTTGCATCGTTTTTGTGCTTCTTTTGATTAGACAAGATAAATATAAAAAAGTTGGTTTCATTTCAGTTCTATCTTATTTATTTTCTTTTCATTACGCAAATCACTATCAACCAAGTTCTTCCTTATTTACTTTTAAGGTATTGTTATTCTAGCAAGAATATATTTGGATTTCTTCTTTACAAATTGACTCGATTTCATACTCCATTAACCATACAAAATGAAGAAAAATATTTGAAATTTAAATCAATACTATCTGATAGTATTCTTTTCATAAAAATAATCTTTATGAATTTTGTTTTGTTTGCTTTTTTTTGTTAATTTATTTGTCTTTAAATTATTGTTATTTCAGGAAGAAGTATTCCTAGGTTATTTTAATTTTTGTGTGTTGGGTATTAAGTTTCAATAACCATTTTAACTTTAGTTTGTCTTACATAAATTTCCTTAACAATTCATATATAAGCTTCTTTATTAAGAAGTTTAGGTTATGAAGCCAGTTTTAGGAAAATAAGATTTTGCTGATCGGAATAATATGGTAATAAATGAATAATTTTTACGTAATTAATGTATTTATGTGCTTAATGTACCACACATCAGAAGAAAAATGTTTTTCTTGTTTTCACACACGATTATTTCCAGGCTGCTACACGTTGTTTCCAGAAAGGTCGTGGAGTAGAGGAGGAGGAGGGGGTACAGATTTATGTTCAAAAATAAAAGTTAAGTCAAATAACATTTAAAATCTGGTTTCTAGTTCCCAATCATATTTTTATAAAATTTAATCTTGAAAACTGTACTGAGATATCCCTCTCTCCCTCTTCTTTATGCATTAAGCATAACTGTGAATTATCTAAAAAAATTTTGAAAAAAATATGCTGTGCTGATAATAGCACAGCATATTTTCTATTTTATACTAAAATCTTTGGATAACCTTGAAAATCATACCGAACTCTTATTTGTAGAGATCGAGAATAGAAGAACCAATATTCTCAAACAAACGATCATTCATAAGTAAAATATAGTTTTTCTTCAAAATATTTTTAATATAAAAACTATATATAAAAAATAAATTTATTCTGGGTAAAAATATTCAAAAAAAATATATTCAAAACTTTGACTTTCTATTATGATAAACAAATGTTAAAATAACAGAAAAGGAAAAATCTGATGTATTATAATTCATACATGATATTTAAAAGTTACATTAAAAAGTTGAATGAAGCTCAGTAAATAAAATTCGCGTAAGTAAGCTTTTTGTTAACTTTCCAAGTTTTAATTTTATTTTAGCGATGCTGCCGTTTGGTATAAAAAAATATCTGTTTTCTCTTTTGTTGTCATTATACACGATTAACCATAACCAATTTTTTTAAAATTAAGCATGTTGCTACGATACACACACATTTTTGTAAATTAATCAAATAAGTAAATACTCGCACATCATTTATTTCTAATGAGGCTGCTGATTGGTGTTTTACCATTGCAGACCTAGAACATTCCCCGGAAGTTGGTATCTGTTTTTAGTGCGGCACCATATAGGCGGATTCCAATCACCGCAGGTAATTTTACACCCAGTTTCCTCCCATGAGGGAAGCATCTGAGCTCTGACGATGCGAAATTGTACTAAGGAATTTAATTTTGCCGAGAACACCCAAGCCAAATGGACACTCAAGGGTTTTTTTTACAGGTCGCATAATCATACAACATGGACGCTGTCGATTTTCTGCATCGTGTAAATCCAACGACTTGGGCCGGGGTCGAACCCGCAACTTTAGGTGCAGAAGGCCAGCGACAAACCAACTTCGCCAACCAGCCGGCTTCCTAAATCTGAATTATCTTGAATTTTTAAAAATCTAACGATTTGACGCAAATAATTTTAAATTATGATAAATAATAAGCAATGAACAGAGAATACAGATATAAAAATGATTTTTTTTTATCTGTAAATGATTTTTTTCTTTATTTAAAATAATCAGAATTAATTTAATAAATACAAATTATATAAGTACATTTCACCACACACACAAATTACCTTATTCTATTAATTGGGTGCTAAATCACTTTTCGTTCATTTCTGTGTGTCTCAGAGTTTTTTTTTTTCATAACCCAAGCAAATATTTAATAAACACTCAATTAAAAAATTTAAAATTTCTTAAATTCAAACTTTTTATAAATTTTTATATAGTCGAGGGTATATGTTATGGATATTCAGGATATGTTTAAGTTATATATATATCTTATTTTTCTACAAAAATAAACTGAAAACATAACGCAAGGGGGGGGGGAGATATTGATTCCAAACTCTTGAATACTCTTAAAATTATTTTTTAATTATATTCTCGTGAGTAATAATTAGTCTCGACATTTTATAAAATATATGGCGTATCTTAAACAGAGGTAGGCAATTATTTTGGTTTGAGGAATAGATTGTGAAAGCGGAGGGGATATGGGAGGGCCGCACTTTTTAAAATGATTCGTTAGTCTTTTCACATCTCAGAAAATTTAAAATACTGTACCATATATACAAATCAATTAATATAAGTTAAATAAAATAGTGGAAGTTTTATTTGCTTTATTTAATGTGCTAATCATATCTATAGCTGCAAGCACATTTAATTTTAGAATCAATTTAATAAAACAAATGTAACCAAACCAATTTTTCTACGATTTTTTAAAATTATCAGTGAGATGGCTCCTTGAAATGCTTATCACAGTCTGTTCATTTCTTAGAAGAAAAATTTTGGTCACATATATATGTCGACTCAAAAATAGAGAAAATTTTCTGTCTCTTTCGTTTTCTAACTGTCTAGGCGGGCATCAAAAAAACTCTTTGCGGGTCGCATGTGGTACACAGGTCGCTATTTGCACACCCCTGCTCTAAAACAGAGGACTTCAAGCTGTGTTCCACGGAACCCTGGAGCTCCAGAAGTATAGCTAATGTTTCCACGAGTCAAAATAAAAATCAGGAAAAAAAAACGATATGTGTATGCAAAATAGCTTCGCGTTCTCTGCGGAATTTGTATGACCACAAGTGTTTAAAGCACTGTTTCCCAATGAGGATTCCACAGGGAAAATAAAATCGGGATCACGCAGTCTTTATTTTTAGTAATTTCCTTCAAATTTCATAAAAATGTAATAATAATAAAATGATATCAAAACGTTCTTCTTCATATATACGACCTAGGTTGTGAATATTTTATTGCGCTTGGGATCCTGATTGTGTTTTATTCACTAGTGCAATCTTTTGCAAAACTAAAAGGAATGTAATGGAAGGGATTAGATTTAAACAACAGTGCTAAAAAGTACACAATAAAAAAAAAGCACCTTTTTCCATTTTTTTAAAAGGCCTACAAGAAAACTTTTTTTAAAAAAACACCTAACACTTTTAAAATAATATTTTCCAAGGGAGAAAACCAAACATGAATGGATAAATCAGAAGGCTTGTCAGTGAAGAGAAAAAACAACTTATCAACATATTCGAAATTAAAATCTAAGTTTACCTAGAATCAGCTGTTCTGTGTATTCTGCAAATTTGCAGAATACACAGAAGTTTCTCTCACACTGTTATGAACATTTGAAGGCCATTCTGAACAATGTAGTTAAGCCAAAATGTTTTTCAAAGTATACGGTAACAAAAACAAAATATAGAAACAAATAAACACAGAATATGCAATGTGATTGCAGATAGCTTCAATTGACTCTGACTTTGATAGTTTGTGTAAAAAAATCCAAACACATACCCTAGTTATTAAATATAATGCAATGGTAGATGATACCCGTAGCCTGAATTAATACATTAATGATTAAATTATATAAAAATTATGTTATATATATACGAAAATTTAATTAAAAATGTTGCTATTTTTTAATTGTCTTTACTTAAAGTACCTATAACATGTAGATCTACATTGAATATTATTTTATGATACATTCTCCTAAGAGAGGTGGTTTTTGGATGGAGTTCCCTGGAAACAACTTATAGTTTTAAGGGCTTCATGAATCGACAAAGTTTGAAGACCCCTGCTCTGAAGGAATCATCACACACATCCATATTTTAAATATTTACTAAGTCCATATAAAATTTTCAACATTAAACTTTATAATTTGAAAATTACACAAGTAGGACTTACAAAAATTACTAGAATTTTTAAAATAAATGATCTGTGTGGATTAAGATCTGCGTGAACAATTGTCTGAATGATTTTAAGATAGATTTCATTAGATAACAAAAATTAATAAAATTTTGCATTAAAAAAAAGTTAGCAAATTTAAATATTTTAACGAAGAACAAAACTCGTCTTTCCTTTCAATTCTCTAACCAGTCTTAACGTGAATAAAAAAGACACGGAAGAAATTGTTTTAAAGTAGTTTTCCATCATAATAAGATTTGCAGGGGAAATACTATTCAAAACGCCATGTGTCACCCCGGAACAATTAATCAACGGCATATTTGTATTCAACTCAAATTTGACCCATATCTCGAAGTGTGGCGAGTAAGTTTTCGGGTTTCTAATGTTGTGGTGTGAAGCAAAATAAAATAGTTCGTATCGTTTTAAAGTTTTTTTTTACGCTCTTCTATTTTAGTAGCGAGGAAGTAATTGAAGATGTTTCAACACAAACATAAATGTCGAGGTAATTAATGTCTTTGTGTCACTTACTTGATAATAATAAAATTTTCATTATTGTGGCAACATTTTAATTGTCATTATATCATATATCTTTTCTTACTAATTTCATAACAACCGTTGAATATAATTGTAACAATTTTCCCTATGAAAGCCACTATAAAATTTTAAGTAGCTATAGATAACAAGGGATCTTAATTAAAATAATAAAACAGACACTTTGATGAAAACTTAAGTAACTTCTAAATCTTTTTGATCTTCAGGAGATTAAAAATCATATACAGACTTTTCAAGATGACTCACCACATTTCAAATAAATATTTAAAATTCAAACAAGGTAAATAATGTTAAGATTTAATAACTTTACCTTTCGAGAAATATTAATAAGGTATTCGTATATATATATATATTTACCGTAATATCTGGTGTATAACGCGCATTTTTACTACATGATATCGAAACTTAAGGGTGCGAGTTATACGCCGGTTATGAAAACGATAGCTTTAAAAATAACAAAAGAGATAAGCATAAAAAAATTTACTTCTACATGTATCTAAATACTGTTTATTTAAAAGAAATGACTTGCTTATACATATATATGAACTAAAACAGTTGTAGTTCTAGAATAAAGCTATTTTGTCAAAAGTCGGGATAAGACCTCGCATAAATTATTTCAAAACATAATAGCAATATATACTAATATTTCAGATTTCTTTGTAAAGAAAGGGAGTGCACATTATACCTAAAAATTAAAAAATTACGCTTGTGAAGTATAGATGCGCGTTATACACTGATGCACGGTATACGCCGAATTTTACGGTATATATATATATATATATATATAATAAGGAAGCCAATTAAATTTTAACCTTTTAAGTTCGAGCGTGAAAATTCTTAGTTTCATTCCAAACAAATTTGGAAAAATATGTATAGTAGAAAAATTATCATACAATAAGATTTGAAATATTTTTGTTTCGAAAATAATTAACAAGAAAGCAAAAGCTTTCCACTGCATTTGATGTAGTACAATATAGAGCACTCTAATTTATATAATTATCTAAAATATTCTTTTGGATTATTCTGACAAAATTAATCTTTCAAAAAAATAAAATAGTTTTATTTAAGCGATCTGTCATTTTAAAGGCATTAAGTAGTAAAAATCATGTAATGAATGTGATGTTAGCAATAGTTAAAAATATCGGTAGGTATTTATAACTAAAGGAAACAAATACATAATTTTGATTTTCTTCAAGCATGTATACTTCAAGTACATATTAATTATTATAAAGTAATTATACTCACAGTCATAAGCAAACATAAAATGATATTCTCTATAAAATAATATTTCATATTGTTCTTTTTTTTAAATTTAATCTTGTTTGTAAGAAAATATTTTATAGAATTTTCAAATTTATTATTCGTTCATTTTGATAAATACAAGCACTTACGAAAAACCTAACAACTTTTTATACTTCAATTTTTTACTCATTGAATGTAACATTTTGTTCAGATTAATTTCTAAATGTTAGTAATAATTTAAATTCAAGCAAAATATCGTTTTCTTTTTTAAAAAAAGGATGTAATGTTACATGCAAATTACATTTGTTTAAAAATGCTCTCTTACATGTAATGTTTTCAATTAAAAAGGTATATATGTTGGCGTCAGACATGTTAGTTAAAGATGGATGAATTTAAGAGTGCTCCGTAAAAAGATAATTATAAAATTACATATTTATTTGTTTGCGTAAAAGTATATAAAACACATAAAAAATTAATTTATTGCAAATATATGTATCAGTAACACACAGTCAAACTTTTGCAACAAAGAAAAGTGACGCGCAATTATTTTTAAGCAATAGATCTTTTAATAAATGATACAAGCATTTTTTTGAAAAATTACATTTAAATTACTAACGACTCAATTGACTAAAATCGGTCAAAAATCAAACCAATTCTTTTTAGCCTAAATTATATTTGATATATTTTTCTATAATATAAAAAAAAAATAATTGAAAGATCTAAGTTTAAAAAAACAGAATTTACTAACTTTTATGTTAGTTAGAAAACTTTTATGTTAGTTTTTATTAATATCTCAAACGGCAAATAAAAACTTTAAATTGATTTTTCTCAAAAAGAAAAAATGGCTAGTTTTTCTTTATTTCAAATACCAATGCTTTTTACCTATTGTGCCAAATACTTTGTAGCAAAAGTTGGTATGCATTTTTTTAATCAAAGCAGTACTTGTGCTTTAATAAAACTTATTTTTCGATAAAATAGTTAAATTTAAAATAAATACAATTTTGAAGGAGTTTTCAGTAAGTATTCATAGAAAAAAGTATTTTATGAAGATTAATCATGTTATCACACAAAACCCACCTCATCTTTTGTAGTATGACGAGCTTGTATATTAATATTCATGTGTGTATGTCAATTATTGCAGGAGGAGTGGCATTTTAAAATCCCTTCGTGAATTTTTAAATGTTTCTCTAAAAAATTAAATAGTTAGATTTTTGTTGTGTGTTTCGTTCGAAAAAACTGCTTTACGTTATACGTATATATGAGAAACAGTAAAAAAATTGTGAAAACCATTAAATAAAATGGGCATTCCTTAATTATTAGTACCATGCTCCTTTGAATTATCAAAAATAATAATTTTTTTAAGTGTAGCCCATCTAACTAGCCAAATTAGTAAAAATATCATTACCGTAATACTTATACGTGATTAATGTAAAGTAGGTGTCATTAATTTTAAACTTTTGCACTTAAGTAAATTTACATATATCATAACAAATACATTTTTGTATTTTTTATTAAAATGTTTTTCAAGATCAATATTGCCTTCTAGCGATTACTTCATACGCTGAATAACTGTATGGCAATACGGAATTACTAGAATAACTTACAATGCATTCATTTATAACCGAATAGAACTACACTTCTTTATCAAAAGTTCTTCATAACGTAAAAACAAATAGAAAAAGGAAATATTTTTCGAAGTCGTGTTATTAGTTATTCCGAAACATATAGCTGAAAAATCTAAAATACCTTGCAACTCCAGCTGACTGGAGATCTTATATTCTACCACGATTTCTGATAAACTCACTTTGATTTATAATTTAAACATTTAAATTTAAATCTATTTATTTCAAAAAAAAATTTAAAATGAATAAAAAATTTTCAGTATTTTGCTTGTATAGTTTTTATCGCTTGTATTGTAGCCTCGCTAAATATTGCAAGTGTGTTAAAAATACGACAATAGGTATTGAATATATTAATTTAAACTACATTTGTTTTCAAAAGGAATGATATTCTATGCGCTTGATATCCTTACCAAAATACAAAAGCAAACGATAAATGCTATTGAACCACTTTACCTGAATCATCGGTAATGAACCATAGCAAGTTCTATCCGAGTTACAAGATCCGTTCAGCACCCTAAAAGATCTTATGTTATGGTGAGAATGAATTCGGGCTCACATGGACAGAGCAATTTCGTTTGCAGTTGCTCAATCGGGACGTAAGAAGGAAACAGGTTTGGCGAGATATCAAATCGCCAAAAACTTCATGTGCAGGAAGTGCACGATGTTTCAATTAGAACACTGCCTTTCAGATTAATTTTCTTATCTTTTCTCAAATGAAAACAAATAAAATGAATTATAAAAATAAATAATGTAAGATTAAAAAACCTACACGATTCTCAAAAAAGAATAATAATAAAAGCCGGCAACATATTTCTGAAAAAAACAAATTCAAATGAATAACAACTGCAATTGTTTGTTTTAGGGTCTTAGCAGGCCTCCTTTAACAATAGAATTTACTTCTGAAAACTCATTTGCTTTTTACAATTTTTATTTTTATTTTTGTAGAATTTAAGCATTTAGATTTTTAATATAAGCTGTGAGAATTTGTATAAAATATTTTTTTTCTTTGTTTCTATCTAAAAATAATAATAAATTATTGGAAACATAGAAACTAGAACCATAGAATTATTGGAAATAATGGAAAATATTTCTGAAAAAAAAACCAATTTAAAGGAATTATAATTGTAACTGTCCATTTCCACAAACAGGGCCATCTTTAATAACAGAATTTACTTCTAAAAACTTATTTCTTTCTTACGATATCTATAAATTTTGCAGAAATTAAGCAATCGAATTTTTAATATGAGTTATGAGAGCTTAAGATTTGAATACAGTTCTTATCTTTTTCTTTGTTTCATGCCTATAAATAATGGACAAATTATTGTAAATACTTTCAGCTTATAACTAGATGGTTAGAATTTTTAACTAACACGAAAATTATGTCAGTTATATTCCGTGATTGGAATTCAAATAATTTAAAAACCGGTTGACTCTGCAAAAATGACGCTTTTAATTATGTTAAAATCTTTGTTACCTTAGGGGTAACCTTTATTACAGGTGCAATTTTAATGATACAAAAATTACATAATCGTTCTGCTGAATATGCATGAACCGCGGTTGAACACCACTATCATCATTGGTTATTTTCACGTTATATACAAATAATTAAAATATTAAAAACCGTTAATTTTTTTTCTGTAAGTAATACTCGAATATTCTAAGACATTAACTTTAAAAGGAACAAAGAAAAACAGTTTATCTTTAAAGAAATAAATACGTTAAAATACCGTAAACCTTTAAACGAGCACTTCAAGTATTCTTCGTTTCTTAGATGAATGTTCTGTTTTGGATCCACGAGAAGTTTTAAAATAGTGTTTGGAAAAAAAAATATGTGTAAATGTATGTTTATTTTTTGCATATTCATAGAAATTCGAATATTTTTTCTATGCGCAAAATACAATGAAATTTTATAAAGAAATTAATTTAAAAACTCTTGGATGTGCAGAAATAAAACACGCTCTGACAAGTATGCATAAAGATATTAAAACATGTCCTTGTTTTCTTTTATAAGTAAGATTAAGAAATAAAAAAACGATAAATACTTTATTGCACTTAATTTTTTTAAAAATTTCAAATTATAATATTTTTTATTTCTTTATTGTGTTCTATAATGAATTATATTATTCCGATAAAAAACAGTTTTTAAATTAACAAATTAATGTTTGAGATGACACAGCATTTAAATGTTCGCAAGAACTTTAATTGAGATCAAACCTTAAGAAACACAGTTGGGAAGTAGGTAACTCAAATTAATTTTCGATCAATGACGATTATTTGAGCATTTTAGGTTTACAGATAAATTTATTTTGAAACTATTTCCATAAAACTTTAAATCATGCTCAAATATTTGCTATAGCAAAACTCCGAAAGGAAAAAGTTTTATCTACCAGCCATATTAAATTTGTGAAAATCTCAAATCAAGGTGGCTGTATTTTGATTGTACCTCATGAAGATTTCCTTAAAATTTTCACTTTTTTGTAGTTTTAAAATATTCATGACTATTGTAATTATTCGTTCAGGGATTTTCAAATTATAAAAATATTTGAAAACATGTAAAAAATAGGATAGCTCTTCTCAGTTGTATTGAAATAAATATAACATTCTTCACCTGAAAAAAAGGTAGAAATTACATAGGGGCATTAAACACGTTTACGAATTAAAAAAGAGTAGTCCATGATAGCTTTAAGAGGAGGTTTGAAATTAATATTTGCAAACTAATTTGCATTTGATCCGTAAGCTCTGTTGAAAAAGAGATAAATTATGGAACGAAATTTGCTGAAATATGAATGAAAATAAAATTAGAATGATGGAAATCTATATGCTTTTTTTTTAAAAAAAAATATCTATTAAAATATAAGAACTGAAATAAATAATAATAATAATAATAATTAAAAACTTGAGAAAACAATATAGAAACACACGTGTTTTTTTAAGATTGGAAAAAAAATTATGTTTAAAAGGATATAGGAGGAAAATTATTTATGAAAGAAGAAAATATGTTTGTAGCAATCTTGAGGTCACTGGTCAAGATGAAGACACCAAATAATCAGTCATGATAATAAAATCACACACACACACACAATGACTTTATTAATCTTTCAATTTACTGACTAGAAATGTCATAAACCGAGTGAGAGGTCAACTTATATTATTCCTATCTTAAATATCTATAACAAACAATTAGATCACTTATCTTAATTAAGATCCGATGTAACAGCAATAGTCAGCATGATATCGCGTACTAAAGATCCCCTTCACGAACTCAGAGGACTTCAGACATTGACTTTGATAATCTCTTCAATAACAGCCTAACGACTAACTCTTACATTCTCTTCACTAGAGTTTAAATAACACTCAAATTAACATAAATCACGGTTTTTCTACGGTAAGCGATTTGGTAAACATACAACCGTAAAGAATTAATTTACCCCAGGGAATTAATGTAAGGTGCGGATAGGACCCATCACATGTTTAGAATTTTAAACTATCGTTTCGTTATAATTGGGTTTTAAAACAGTCGTTAAAAGTACATTAGAATGGCGAACTGATTTCTGGAGAATAGATTCTGGAATAACCTTAAACAGGGGCTAAAAGGAAGGTTTCTACAGACTAAAATCATCGTATATCGTTAGTGGCCGCTGTAGCCAAGTGGTCAAGGTATCGGACTCGTGGCTGGAGTGTCATGAGTTCGATCCCAGTACCACTGAAGACCCGCCTTGTAGGGGAGGGAGCGATGCACTTTAAATCTGTCGAGAGCTCAAACGTCCTCACGTTGGTGTGGTTGTTCGGAGAGCGAGTGCCAGTTCAGGCATCATCCTCGTCATTTGTCCTATGGTTCTAAATTACGAGGTCCATCGCCAAAAGCCCTCTTGTTGCTGAACAGTGCGACGTTAATGTTCTCTCACTCTCATCGTATAGTATTCGAGCATTATTTCAAGGGAGAGAGAGATCTCTCATCATTCTATGCCATAATCAGATAGCACGAGGTCTCGCTTTAATAATGCATTATGCATGCATAGAACTTTATGAAATTTTTCGTAAGTGGATCTTCTTTTGAATATTTAATTGGATTTAACTTTTATTCAAACAAGTTTATGTATTTTTTAATACATGCAAGTTTTTTCATTCCTTTTAGTGGTAACCCGTCTCGTTATTTATATCCTGGGTATCTCTTCGCACCTGATTATCAATGACATGCTTGTAAGAATCATTAATTATTGTGAAATAGGAGAGAAATCCGCCTGCGAAAAAACCAAGAAAAATTCAAGTTTTAACCGCTTTTATTTGATTAGTTACATTATGTTCATCTGAAATTATAATAATCCTGACCATTACTAAAAATTCTGTGGACAGAAAGCAAGAAATAACTTGATCATTTTTACATAAAATATTATACTGCAATGTGCTCTCTTTTTATTTATTATGAAAGTATGAAATAAGTTTATAGAGTTTTCTTATTTTTTTTAAAAATAAGTTGCTTTATACTTTGTATCTATAAAATTAAATTATATTTTGTCTGTTACTATATATACGCTATATGAAAAACTCTGTTCTTGTACCTCAACATTATTATCGCATTTTGAACTATTTTTTCTTTCACTTTTTTAACCTGGCATCTTTCTAAGAGTAGTTTTATAAAATTATTCCCTGCAAAAATTTTTAACATATAAGCAAACATGTCATGAAAATTATTTGGTTAAAACGTGTAAGACCAATGTCACAACTTTTCAAATTTGTTAGTATTTTTAATTAACTCAACAATAAAAGCTACTATTTTCTGCCATTTGGAGTTAATAGTAATTCTAAATGAAAGATTTTGTTTTAATAGGTATTATTTTTTTATGTTTGTTAAAAATTAATGATACAATAACGATCGAATTAGTTTCTGTACCGTAAAATATTTCATTGATACATATCTTGATTTTTGCAAGAAAATTTAGTTGAAAATCACCTTAGTTTATTTTGAAATGAGACTCCACATAAAATTAAAATCTAATTATTTCTGAACTTTTTTAAATTTATTTAAGTTTATTTTTATATTTTTATTTACGATCTCAAATAGTAGCATAGATTTGTTCATATGTTTAAAAAAGGACTAAGAAAGAAAAATATTTTGTTATACATCTCATTCTATTATATTTCATTTTCCAGTGGAAGTATCTAATTTATTTTATTATAATTCATATGTTATAATAAATTATTTGAAAAAAATTCAATTTAATAACTCAGGTTAAGTTTCCAAAAAGGAAAATTCTAAATTTTCTATAACTGAATCATCCAGAATTCAAAAAATAGAAAACAGAAATGAAATAGATACAAAAATATAATACACACGCCTCTATTTTCTTTAGGTGTTATTTAAAAACAATAATGAAAAAATTTATTCCGACTTTAAAAAGTTAAGTATCAAGTAACAATATGACGATTAAAATTTAAACAGTTCAAAAATAGATTTGTGTTCGCTACTGTTGGTGAATCAATTTTCTTAAAAAATCTGTATTAATTAACCAGAAAATATTACAAAGTTGATCATTCGCAATTGCTTAAATGGTTAAAACACATATTTGTGTTGCTTTAAATAGTTTTTTGAACTGAATCTTCATGCTTCTCGCCATTTCCAAGTGCATTTTCTAAGCAAATATAGATACTCCTTAAACCAGTGATCTTCAAATTTTTTGATTCGTGGAACCCTTAGAATTATAAGGTATTTTCGGGGAACCCCATATTCTACTCCACACTCTCTCTTAGAAGAATATATCTCAAAATAATTATTATATAAAGTAGTTAAACACGTTACAAGTAATTTATTGCATATTATCAAAAATAATTTTAATGTAATTTTAATATAATTTACCCAAACATTAATAACATACTTTAGATTCAAGTGTTACTTACCTATGCATTATATTTAGCAAATGGGATATGTGCTTGCATTTTTCTACTCTAACTGTTGAAGTCTATATGTGTTAGAGTTATACGCAATGGCATTTCAATTGTTTCTAGTTTTTGATTTTTCATCCACTCAAGTTATGTGAGAATGTTTTTCACTGAAATACATTGTTATGAATGCATTAAAATGTTTATAACTGTGTGACAAATCCTAGCCCTTTTGCATGAATTTGCAACCCAAAATTTTGGAGCTTAAATCTAGATTTTATTGTCCAATTCGTAGATATGTCAAAAAATTTGTTCCTTCTCCTTCATTATAGGTGTTTTTTACATCAAATGAAAAAAAGATGCGTTTTCCTTTAGAAAATTTAGTTTTGCAAAACATTGTAGGTATAAAATTATTTTAGGGAGCCTGGGATAGTAAACAATAGAATATTTACAATAAGTTGGTAATAATATAAAACATTTTGGTATTTTTTAAATTATATATCATAAAAAGAAGTTTAAAAACAGTATTACTAAATACAGTTACGTATGAATAAAGTTTTCATTGTTAATGACAGGGGTGAGCTTAAGATATTTGTGGCTGTATAAACTTCATACAAAATAATCCATTTTGCCTTCAAACATAATTTTCTTTTTGATTTTTTTATTGTGAGTTGTGGAACCCCTGGGCAGTGGCATAACGTACACCCCCCCCCCCCACATTGCAAAGGCCGGCAGGGATTCTAGGGGGCCCAAAACCTGACTTTGCAGGTGGGCCATAATATTCTCCGTTACGTCACTCCACCTGGGTATGCCTCATGGAACCTCAGGGTTCCGTGGAACACAGTTTGAAGACCACTGCCTTAAACCATTGAGAATCATCGCCTACATGCGATAGTTCGCCAAGTTAAGGAAACTTTCTTCCTCTTTTTACGCCAACTGCTTTAGCTTCCTCTGTGGATAAAAGTTCGTAAGACAAACGACGAAAAACCGATCTTCAAGGTCTTTCACGATTGAGTTGATGGGTTATACGTGACCGCTTTTGTGACCGTGTTTTCTCAGGCATTTTTTTCCTTCATCAAAATAAATTTAGGAATCAAGATGCAACAAAATTCACAATTAGAGGAGCATTGATTGCAGCACAGTAAGAAACAGGAATTTACATTTTAATTGCATATTCTGCTCACTTGAACTGAACAACGTATTTGAAGTTTATTGATTTTCATCGCGTATCTTTACTTTAATAAATCAACCATAAAGAAAAATTTGGCTTAAAAATGTGATCAGTTTGCAGTTCAAGGTTGTGCCAATAAAGCTTTTTAATGCATGGGAGATTAAAATGTTGTGTAAGCATTGTTAAAACTGGACATTTTGTAACAAGAGAAAAATTTGAATTAGTAACGTAAGGAATTCGATTAGTAACGTAAATTATTCATTACAATAATTAATTGGATTAGTAATGTTTATTTCTTTATTACGACAAACTTAACTATCGGAAATTTTAATGCTATTTGTTGATGCAGAGCGAGCAAATTACATGTTTATAGTTGGATGCATTTTGTGTGCGTGTATAAAAAAACAGAAGGAAAAAAAACTGACAGTAAACGTTAAAGTTCTTATAAATGTTGAGATTATTGATCCTTTTACGACTTAGGAAGTTCGCATTCTGTATTAGTAGAAATCTTTTTATGGCAAATGAAGTTTTTGAAACAAAACATGATAAAACTAATAGTGACTTCCGTAAGATCGCGCTATGTAAATATTTGTTTTTTTAATAACCATGAAAAAATTATTGAATAGAATTTGATTTTGTTCTTATTTTTCTACTTGTTTATTTATGGCATATTTATGATAAATTTTGGAAAATGTATTTTATTAAATATGTCGTAAATATTGATATTCTTGTTTATCAAACATTGTGAAATACACACACATAATGAATTATATAGGTAAAAAAAGAGAAAATTTTAAATTACTCATTATATTTACAGTGTTCGTAAAATATATTATCGTTAAACATGATTTTTTCCCGAGTTTATTTCATCCAATTCCTGGTTATAATTAATATTCTACTAACTATAGAATGTACATTTCATATTATATCGTGACTTTGAAATGCAACCTCTAAATAGATAATTTAATATTTTCCCCAAACTCTCTTCTTTTCAATACATAACTTCTTTCGTGATTATTCGAATTTCTAGTTGAATGTTAAAATAAAATTACTCTTCATCAAACACTTTTGAAAGAAAAAAGTTTTACATGAATAAAATGTTTTTAACAAAGAGACCGAGGAAGAGTTTTAGGAGATGCTGAAAAAGCCTGTTCCTAACTGTTTAGAGCAACAAAAATCAAAAAGAAAAATATATAAAGTATAAAAACAAAATGAAATATATATATATATATATATATATTTCATTTTATATATATATATATATATATATATATATACATTATATATATATATATTATTTTTCATATATATATATTATATATATATATATATATATATTTATACTTTAAATATCTATTTATTTTATTTTGGTCTTTCCTACCGAGTTGCAAAGGGGGAAGGTTGGCGCCTTCAAACTAGTTTAACCCCACTTATTCGGTCCTAAGTCCGAAATTGCATTTTGACTCGCTAGGTTCTTATTTGTATTTCATTAGATTTGATCTTAATTTTTTTTTCCTGTTATGTTCTATATTTTATATAAATTTCTTCCATATATATATATATATATATATATATATATATATATATTATAGATACAAAACTTAAGACAGGTTCCTTAAGGCTATAAAAGCTTTATTTCATTGCTTTCTTCTATTGAAAAATAAATTTTTGGTCAGGCATTCCATCTCTTTAGCGCCATTTCGTTATCAACCACACATAAAAAAACATCCATTCCATTAGATATGATATAATTAAGCATACAAAAGCGTCCTTCAGTTTCTTAATAGTAAAAATGGACCTTTCCTTACAACAGAGCAGAAAAGCTTTACTTTTAGGAAAACCTTGCAAATATCAGCAGGAAAGAAATTCAAAGTAAAGTGCCATTGGTCAAGAAAATTTTCCTTCTTATTAAATTCTACAGAAGGAAATATTATCGAAAACATTCTCGTGACAGTGGCCTTTACATTAAAAGAACGGAGAATACACATTTCTTTCTGCATCATTAGAAGCATTCTTTTTGAATTTATGTATTATATAGAATTTGTTCAACAGGAAATTATAAAAATACTCTCACGTTATTCACAAATTATGTAGTTTATGACCTTGAAAATCTTGCATGGGATGTACTGGATGAAGAAGAAAACGTACTAGAATCAGGTTAAGTAATTTTGTGAAATGAAGTAATTTTTTTTTTCACTCAGAAGATTTCCGACAAAAGACACACAAATGGATGATAAATTTAAAATTTCGACAGGAAGATTTAAGTTCCGATATTTTTATGTGTGTGTGATGCTGGTTAATAAATTCAGTTCTTTTCCTTAAGCAAATTACACTCGTGTGTCCATAATTAAGGTCACAAGACTTTTTTAAAATTTCTAATGGGCTGCGGATTGGTGTTTTATCATTGCAGACCTAGTACATTCCTCGGAAGTTGGTATCTCTTTTTACTGCGGCACCTTATAGACGGATACCAATCGCCGAAAGTAATTTTGACACCCAATTTTTCCGCCCTAGAGGGAGGTAATTGATCTCTGACGATGCGAATCTGTACTAAGATTTAATTTTAGACACTCTAGGGATCATTTACATGTCTTATAATCATACGACATGGCCGCGGTCGATTTTCTGCACCATGAAAATCCACCAACTTGGACCTGCAACCTTGGGTGCAGGAGGCTAACGACAAACCAACTAAGCCACCTAGCCGGCAGGTCATAACATAAAATTTGTGAAGACTGATTAACAATTTACTACCTTTCCACGAAATTTTTCACGGATACACATTGCAATGTCAGAAAGAATATAGCAGCATAACAGTATGAAAAATGTTTTAATTGTAAACTAAGATACGTCGAAAAAAATGTGTGAAATCATGAATCAGAGATGAAGCACTTACCTCGGGAAGAGTATGTCTAATATGGATGTGACAACTCTGAACTGCTATGAAAATCTCTCATTGAACTGCCATACTGTTTATGAGGTTGGCAATAAGTATTTGGGGCAACAAAGTCCATTTTTCTAGAAGTGGGACTTTTAATTCCTGGGGGGGGGGGGTCCTGAAAGGGGAGCTAAACTGAGAAATGACTTTTCCTAAAACATCCTAAACATATTCGATAGAATTGTGATCCGGAGATCAAAAGGTTATTCCATACGGCAAATATCCGATCCTTCATGAAATTCATCAATAATATGATTTTTGTGAGACCACGCAATATCTTCCATAAAAATGCAGCCTCCTATAGCACCCAGAAAAACTTCACATAGGCTTTCAGGATCTCATCCCTATAGCACTGTGTTTTGACAGTACCAGAATCGAAAACGTACATTGGTATATAACTGTCCAACTTTATGCCACCATACACAAGGATTCCTTTGCCACCAAATTTGTCGATTTTTGTTACGTATGAGGGATGAAAGTGGCCTAAATTTTAACTCCAGATGATGAATCTCTGAGAATCACTTTGTCTGATACATTTCGACTCATCACTGGAAAAAAAAAACACGCTCCCATTCTTGTGGTGTCCATGACTTAAATTTTCAGCTCCACAATATTCGGTCTTAACTACTGGATGTAGTCAAAGGGAAACACCAGATTGGACGCCGGACGTAAAGGCCAGTCTGTGCATGACGGCTGCAGACTGTTTGCCTGGAAATTCATCTTCCAGACACAGTAGCAATGTCCCGACCAAGTTGTGGAGCCGTTGCCCGCCTATCTCGTCGTGGCTTAATGCCAAGTAGGTATCCTGTGCATATATCGATGTTTTGTGGCGCCCTTGGTTGACCCTCCTGGTGAGAGATCATTTGTTTGAAATTGATTCCATAACCGGGAGACCACTTGTAACCAGCGAGCCACCTCCACTTGGGATTGGCCAGCTTAAAGTCTGCAAATGCTCTCCACCCCAAGAAATCATCTAAGCAATTATTAGAAGTAATTCTCGGGGCAAACAGACAAACTTGTTTTTTAATGCAAACTGGAGGGGAAAATAAAATTCCATATGCTTGAATGGTCTCGATCCAGTAGTTTTGCAAAAACAAACACTAAGCAACATCTTTTTTAAAACTGAAAATTGATATAGTATTACCCGTTCTTCAAAATATATAAAATACGAATTCTATCAGTTTTGCTGGCGGTATTTTAAAATTATGGCGGAAAACATGCTTGTGACCTTAATTTTGGGCAGAGTATATATATAATTACACAAATAGATTTAATCTAAAATGGGCATTTAATTAAAATTTCAAGCAGGGGGAAAATGTTTGTTTTATTTACAATAACGATTGAAGACTAGTTTATTCTTAACTTTCCTAAAAAGTACAGAGTTCCAATCTGCATGTTAGGGAATATGGATGGTTTCATCGAGAATTCATTGGAGAGCAAGAGGACTGTAACGTTGATTTTAATGTTCTCTCTGGTAAATGAAGAGCCCTTGGTATACGAATAAGTTTATTGATGACTAAACATATCTTCACAGCACTACACTTCACACACACCAACATTAAAGACTATTTACAGGTTTTAAGAAGAAATATCGCTTTAAAGCGCACTGCCCAAAGCATCATGACTTTTTTTCTTCTCTTCATTCAATCCGTTCATCGGCGTTCTCGTCCAATAATTCAATGGCGCGTTACATATGTTTATTCTGGCAGCCCTGTTCGAAGGCGCCAACAGAATATATATCGAAATTTCAAAGAATGTGAAAAGCAACAATTTGTAAAAGAAAAAAAAATCAACTTTACATTTAACTAAAGAGAAATATTCTGTTATGCAATTGTAATATTTTTTTTTAAATAGCACCTTTTTGTTCTATTCAATCAACTTTTCATCATTTAAAATCTTCAAATTTCGGTTTTTTTAGATTTCAAGTCCACTTGCATTCCACTGCAAATATGCAGCGAATCCTGTCTACACCTCATAAATACAGTGGTCCAAAAAACAAGAATTAGTTTCAGCATTTAATCCCAGTTACAAAGCTGTTTTTCATGTAGCACCACCCAAGGTGCACGTGCAGCTTAAAGAGTGCTACGAACGCGAGTAAAGTTGCCCCCAATAATAGAGCCCAGAATGGTCGTCTTGCAGGACCTTTTCATTGTAACATTCATGGAAATGAAAAAACTGATTAGTTATCTAAAAGGGAATGCCCTGTTACTGAAGGCCAGGTTAGTTGTAAGTTTGTATCGACAAAAATCGAGATAACCTTCAAGGCCAAGTAACCGTCACAACTAAAAGAAAAAACGAGATAAATTCAGGGAGTAACATCTATGATCTCCCAGACTACCCCAGAAGCAGCACTGTAGCTGCTTTTCGTCTAGCTACAATGCAGGACTGTTTACATGCGCAAACTTCACAGATTCCAAAAAAGTTTATAGCCTTCTCCTTTGTTTCAATGGTGTGATGATGAACGCTAGTATTTCCTAATCTGCTCAACGGTATCTAAGTACAGTGTTTTTTCAAGGCACTGGAAGTCTAGAGATGTTTTAAGCAGATTGCCAACTTGATCTTGTTTTAACCTCCTTGCATATATCTTTGAAGTCCAGTAGTTTGATGGTGGCGCATCGCGCTTCCCGTCACAGGTCCGGGGCTCAAATCCCGGACTGGGCAAGATCAACTCAAAGGGTCGATAAAAGAGTACCAGGTTGCTTGAGAACTTAACACTGGGGGACTCGCGTCATACAGGCCACCTGACAGGAACATCTGCTCATAACCCTCAGCACTCAAGGTCACGTATATTGAGATGGGCACAGTAGGCATTGGCCCACATGAGCTGTTGCACCACTGAAATTTGTTTAGTGTATATAACTTTTACCCTTTGTATTTTTCTTTTTGTGTAATTATTCTTCGTATTTGAGACTTTTCTGTGTAAATAGTTGTTTTGCGTATTCTATTGCATTATTATTGTATTTTAATTTTGGATCTCCGTATAGCATAAGGATAATTGTTTCTGCATAATCAGCTGCATTATACATTTAAAAAATGTCCAAATGTCTAACATCATGAATATAATCATTTAATGACTTCCAAATCTCAAGTAATTGCTTCTTTTCAATTCTTTTTGGTGAATTTGTTGTTTTTAAAGAAAATTAATAATCTTGCTATTCTCATATAGGGATATCATACGATTGCAAAATGTAGTCATTAGGATGAATGATATTTGACTACATAATAAGGCAATTAATTTGTTTGGCTGATGTTTCAAGACATTCTCATGTTTTTTCCTACTGTGATTTTAAACATCCTTCGAGCCTTTTCAAGAAATAAAATCTCAATTGTTTTCATGTAGAATCTATACGGTCTTGTATTTTTGGATCAACAAAGCAACCAAGCTTTGATGCTATGGACATGATCAAATATCTTAAAGAATAGGGAACTGGATAATTCCTCTAATTTTAAAATTTCATGTTTTGAAAATATGACATGGTAAGAAATTTAATTCAGGTATTTTAGGGGAAATAATAACGTAGGAAAAATATGATTGTAAGATATAACAAACGTAAAAATTGTTATCCATCCTTTACTTTAAGGATGGTGGTATAGGGGAGGGGAAAATTCATCCTACTAACTTTTTCTGCTTTGAATGCAGTTAAAAATTATGCTCTAGCTAAATCTAAATTGTGTCTTTTAAGAATCTAAGCTGTGATGTGAGTGTGCATCAGCTAACGGTAAAGTTTTTTTATGCTTTAAATTGCAATTCTTCAAATGTAAACTGCAACATAAAAGGAATATTTCCATGGAAAAAAACTTGTTTCTCAGTTTTCAACTTTTCACACATTTTAATACCACATAAATAAATATTTTAATGAAACATTTTATCAAAAGTATTTTTAAAAAAATTATGGATTACAATGAATATATAATATATATATATATATTTATATATTATGAATTTTTATAGTCACACAAGAATTCTTCGAAAAATCTAACCAAAATTTTAAAAAATGCTGCCGCTGAAATAAAAATAATAATACATTAAGTGCACACAAAATGTTGGTGACTGTACGATTAGTCATTTTTTTAAAATGCTCCTTGAACTTGGTTATTTTTATCATTACGGAGGTTGTGTGTGTGTGGAAAAAATATTGCATGAAATATAACCACCTTAAAATTATTACTGTGCATCAAATTAACTTTCACTAGGAATAGTTTAAAATATTTACAGTACAAGAAGTATATTCAAAAGACAGTCGTTATGCTTAATGCTTAAATAAATAAAGCTAGACAGACATGGTTCGGGGGTACACATATGAGCATTCACTTTGCAAATGCACTTTGTAATCTTAACTTGTACACATATCCCATTGTAACTTCTTTACACTTTTAAGACATTCTAATATTTAAAACGAATGTGTGGCGTGTGCGTGTGTGTGTGTGCTGAGCTACCTTAAAGTTGAGAGACCTAAGCTACTAAGCTACCTTAAGTTTTAATGTTGTTTTACTCTAGTTACGCTCAAAAATATTTTATGGATTACATCATACAGTTGTATTAATTTTACGCTGACACATGCACTCATAGATCATTCGGTTCTTTCTAGAATTTAAATGTGACTGTTCATATAACCTAATATCACGAAAGTAACTTAATAATTATATTTATGCAATTTCTTTATATTAAGTACGAAAGTACAATGCCCCATGCAATTAAACTGAATTCTTTAAAAATAATTCTACGACTTATATCCTAATAAACTTTGAGATGATATTAAGTACAAAAGTTTAATTGCATCACACAATGTAAAATGCAATTAAACTGAATTTTTTTTAAATATTTCTACATCTTACAACTATTGTATATAAATTAAAAAATAATTTTATAAATGCAGCAGCATATTATTCTCTTTTTGGTATTGAGCAATTAAAAAAACCCTGTTATAATTTTGAAATTTATTTAAAAATTAGTAACTCGAACTTTCACTCAGCAATAAAAATTTAGTTTGAAAAAAACGAAAAAA
>BMAO01035942.1:0-27067 GCA_019973975.1 Trichonephila clavata | reverse complement strand
ATATTTGGTAAGAGAATGCATAACAATGTCAGCTCCCAATGCAGAGGGTTCTAAAAAATAATTTTTTTAGCATTTAAACAAAATTCAAGTAACTTTTCTTTTTTTAAAAAGAAATCAAAACAAATTTTTTATCTGAAATCTTTAAATTATAAAATTCCGTCATTAATGATGTTATAGGGGGGAAATATGTCTTTCAAGAAAAAAACAAAATCCTTTTTACGAATTTTTCCTACGTATATACATAAATACTATGTTTTTATTTCCATAATTGCAAATATTTCAAAATAAAATTAAAGTTAAAAATAGTAGAACGTGTTATTCGTAATCTGAATTATTGAAGCAGTGTTTGTCTTTCTGGTATCGATATTTCAATTTATTGGTCCTTAAACAATTCATGAAAGGGAAGATGCTACACCACAAGAAAGAGTGTTCAGAAAAAGATACAAATCGCAAGTAGAGGCTCACTACCAAGTTATACAAATTAAATGTAATGTACTTAGTGAACACGTCATAAATGAATGGATCGGAAAATTCCGCAATATTCACGCCACCCCGTCTGCAAAGGAAACCAGTTAGTGGAGTTGTATATCGTCACAGAGTAAACGTATGGTAACAGAAATTACAAGTAGCCCCAATGAAAGCAGATTCAAAAGGCAAGCGAGTTTACAAATGGCTATGTGATTAAACTCAAAAAGGAAGTTTGGTCTGACTATCGGATCGCAATCAACGGCCATCTGCATATATCCACAATAAACACTTGTGGCGAAGGTGGTTGGAATAAGAGAATGTGCTACATTCGAAGGGTGCCAGCACGTCAAAACAAACACATCTCCCCATCTGCCGGCAGACGTTGAAGGTCCAGCAAACTGTTTAAGTCGAGCTGTTGCAACATATGCAGGACTTCTTGGATTAAGATCGTTATCATCTAACTGGTTGCCAGCAGCTAACACTCATTGAGCTAGTTAAGGAGATTGTCATTCATAGAACCCCATCGACGTATTCGTTTGCAATGACGTCAATCTAGACTATAATGGACAAGGAAATAGCACAGAACTTTCTTTTCTGAAGTCGTGTTTATCCCTCAGCAATGGAGTCATGAAGTACTAGTCTAATAACGACGAAAAATCAGTCTAATCCAACCATAGCTGTGAAACGACACCTCGTGAGACAACTTGATATCATGGTTAGGAGTCCTTAGCCTACAATAACCAATTACCACTGATTCAAATTGATGACACTGTGAGAGACCAGTTATAAATAAATTTAATGCTGTGCACAAGAAGTTTTCCTACCATTCAAGGCATACCCAGTGATATTTGCATATAAAATAACGTCCGATTTACAAAGTAAATATTAGACAACAAGCACCGCAAAGAACATAGATGATTCCCAGCCTACTGGTATCCTTTGGTATTTCACACATTTAGAGCACAATTGAAACTTGATTAGTCATTGCTTACGTGCACTGTCCCCATCGCACCTGGAGAAGAAACTATGGCAAATAAAAGGTTTTGAGGAAAGGGTCGTTATTTCTAAACCACAATGCACAAACTCAGTGAATCTGTTCTACGTCATGTTGTTGCTTGCATCGAAACCCGAAGTCTTACTGTAACTTATTGCTTCCCGATACTGTATTATGTTGAAACGAATATCACTTGTTGTACAGTGCCACACACACACACATCTCTGTCCCAGATTCTCAATTTTTTCATCGTGTTGCATTTCCACAGCTCTGCAGTGTGTGTGGAAAAAAATATAAAATCATAAATTATTAATTATTTTGTGTAAATATGTTGACATTTTACATAAAACAGACGATATCTGAAACTACGCCTGGGCTGGCAACCCATTCACCATACTTCCACATTCAAGATAACGTGAGGACAATGAACCTTGACATATTTAACGGACATAAACATCTCTACACGCCGGGACTTTAATGGCACTAGGATTCGAACTATCTTCTATAGATACCAGCAAAAACGAAACCAACCTTACAAAAAAAGTTTAATTTTACAAATTAAACTATTGTAAATTGTCACAAATTCCCGGTAAAGAACTCTACATTGAATAAAGTTTCTAAAATAGCCAAGACAGGTAAATAAAAATTAATATTATACGACCGAAAATCTACAATAGTTTAACTGACAAAATTCCTTCAATAAAACAATTCTATTTTTAAAAAATAGCGCTTGAGTCCATTTAGACCAAACCTTGTATTAATTGCTTAACTTTTTAATATTTTTTAACCCTCATCACCCTTTAAGTCCATGGTTCAAGGTCCTACATGCTATACAAACTGCTCTTAAAGCAGTGTTAACCAGTAATTAAATTATAACAAACATGTAATAAAAAATCTTCTTTTACGTATACTTCTTTACATGCTTGTATACTCATAAAAACGTTTTATTTCCTTTTTAAGACACTTGAGGGTGAATATTACTTTTGGACGATAAAAAATCAATTTTCAGAAACACCTTTAAAAATTAATGTAGGGTGTTAGGAACGTTTTAAAGCAAATCACAGAGAAATCCGACACTAATTAAGCTCTGGGCAACAAATAACGCAAATGTTGACAGAACCTTGTCTTATAAAATAGTATAAGCAAGAAAAAAATTCTGTTTGGATTTGGCTGTTTGGTTACTTGTTTTATTGACATCGCACATGTAGAAGCAACATGTGGGTAATTAATAACGAGCCTCGTAATTTCAAACCACATAACCAGAGATAGATCTACACTTTCGAATTTGGATGTACTAATTAATAATTTTTTAGATTATATGAAGCTATACGACATCATTCTTGTTCAAAAAAGATGAAGCAATGATTTATGTCGGACTTATCTGGTGCTATTGCATATATTTTTTGGGGTACAAATTCACAAAAAAATATTTTATAATTCAAAAATTATTGTGCAAATAAATCTCTGTAATGAATGCAATTGAATCATTAGCTACAGAATTACTTTTACACAATTATTAAAAAATTCGTTAGATGAAAATCAGTTACAGTTTGAAAGTGCTGACCAAAAATATCAGGATCTCCAAAACAAAGTTGATATTGGTGAAAATGAGGACAAAAGTGATATTAATAATGAAATAGCTGATCACACGTATATATAAAGGAATATTTGGGTTTTAAATGGAATATTTTTCTGTCTTCTTTTGAATTATGTTTTAATATTTAAATAATGGTTTCATAAAGAATGCCCCATTTCTTATAGTGTTTACTCAATCAGCTCTAAAAATGTTCAAATTTTAGTACATTTTCAAAATAAATGCATTTGATTTGTTTTAGTAATACTTTTACTAATATACGTTATTACTTTTTTCTCTAATTGCTCTGAAGTTTTTCAAAAATATTGCTAAAATTTCACTTATAATTAATTTGTAATTTTAGGTAATTTATTTTAAATATTGTTAGTAAAGATTAGTATTTTTTGGTATTGAGTCCTAAAAAGGAATTTATAATGTTTAAATATGCTATTTAGTTTTAAAAAATACTCCGAACGTGTTCGGATACCTTAAAAATGTTAATAAACATGCACAATGTTCGTTTTAATACGTAAATTTAAAATATATCGCAGTTAAGATGAGTAAACAATGTACATAGAATCTTGTGGTAACCCAACCATGGTCCCATACGGAATATGGCAACCCCTTAGAATAGTTTTGAGAATCTGGACTGGCAGACTCAGAGCGATGTAAACACACTAAGCTAATCGTATGCAACACCTTTACGTCAACCGTATACTGGACTACATAAAGTTCTGTCCGAACAGACAAAACCGTCACCATTGACGTTAATGGTCGAAAAATTAAAAGTTTCTCTAGATCGCGTCAAACTTGCACATCTTCTCTCAGAAACTGTATGTGAAACTCCACCTTCAGTGAGCAAAAGTGTAAAAGATGATAAAATATCTACTAACCAAAAAACAATATACACTACAAAATCAGGAAGACGTGTACATTTTCCAAAAAAACTAGCCACTTATGTTACATTTTTTTTTCTCCCTCTAGAAGAACTTTCAGTTGGAATTTTTTTTTTTATTATATTTGTATATATCTCATTTATATGTTCTATTTTTTGTGTATATATATATCATATTCAATTGTTAATGTATTTCTACCAGTACGGATTCTCAAAAAAAAAAAAAAAAAAGGAAGAAAGAAAATAAGTTTATAAATTTAAAAACTAATGTCTTCCCTAGGTTGTACCTCAGTCACTGGGGGATACTCTGGATAAGCCGACATGGTCCCATACGGAATATGGCAACCCCTTAGAATAGTTTTGAGAATCTGGACTGGCAGACTGAGATCGATGTTAACACGCTATGCCGAGTGTGGTGAATACCGCAATAAATTGATATAGAATGAGAAATGTTGCCTCTTTTCACCATAAACAACATTTGCAGCAAAATTGTAGTTGGACTTTTGATTCGATGCGAGTAGTATAAATCAAAATATACAAACTTCTATAAATCAATGAAATAATATTATATTATTAAGAAGATATATTCAATATTTAGAGAATACTCTGATTTTTTAAACTATATTCTTGATATAAAGCAAAAAACAACTTTAAAAAGAGCAAATTCTAGATTTTTTTTACATTTATTATGACAGTTAAACACAGAAATAATCACTAATTTCAGAATACTAATTCATCATTAGTGCAACTTATAAATAATTCACCTGAAAGTATGGACTCATGAATGTGTTATCCACCACCATAAAGGCTTTTCCATGTCGCTTGACAATTTCTGCAATGCTGCGATGTCCACTATTTTCATAACTGGATTACTTGGTGTTTCTATCCACACCATCTAAAATCATTTACAATATCATAAATTAGCAAATCAATGAATCTTACACAAATTTTCCATATTATAAGTTTATTTCTTTGCGTGAGAACTATATGGAAATTAATGCAACTAAAACGATTTTTTTCTTCAATATTACTAAATTTTGAAATGAACGAAATATTTATATATGAAGTGGCACGCTTATCCGGAGGACAGAACCCGGGACTTTTGGTTCCCTAAGCACATAACATACCGCTAGACCAAAATAATTATTTTAGTCCAGAGGCTGTTATTCGTTTATGTAGATGATACCACTTACCGCAAATGCGTGTTTGGCTGTAAGCAGTTTTCTATACAAGATGGCCGCCTGGTACAAAAAAGAATGGCTGAAATTTGATGAAATAGGTGAAAACAGAAAAATTATACTTAAAAAAAACATTTAAAAAAATGAAGTAAAAAAATATACTTACATTTTCTATGAGAAACGGCAATAGAAAAATAGAGTACCAAGATAAAAAAAATAATAATAATGCGAGGAATTTCTAAATGCCAAAGGGGAAAAAAAGATTGTAGTAAAAAAAAAAAAATTTCGAAAATAATTTTCGGTCGAAAGAAAAATTAAGTATTAAGGAAAAGAAAAGCAACGAGTGACAGTGGAATAGGTAACAATTATGAAAGCGTTTATTAAAAACAAAATAGTGGGTATTCATGATTTTTTATGAGTAAAAAAAAAAAAGAATTCTACCTCATCACAAATTTTTTCATAGCAGTGTGAATTTGCAACTGAAGATCGGAAATAAAAAATTCGGCCTTTCACAATTTCAACTTTTTTCATGTTTTGCTCCCGCATTTATAACATATCATAATGGATAAAATCAACGAATCTTAACTAATAAGAACGAAAAAACCAACCTAAGCCTTTCGAAAATAAAATTAACCAAAATTCGAATTGGGTGCACCTTGTTGTGTGTAATAAATAATTAAATGAGGAGCCATCATACTCTTTTTAGAAAAAAACGATCCAGGTACTCTAAGATAAGTTATTCCACTGAAAGATTGTCGTGAAAATAGAACACGAATACTACAACAGCGGCGTTCAATAAGGAAATGGTTAAATTTGTTTAAAAAATCTGGAATATTAACGGTTTGAAATGAATCGGATTACCAGAATTTTAAAATAAGCCATTAAAAATTCTGTCATGTGCTTACACGGTATAGCAAACGCAACAAATAAGAAAAATCAAGGTAACCATATTTTAAAGTTATCGTCCAACTTGGCAAAAATTTGAAACACCAATTTACGTTTACCGATATCAAATTAGTACAAATTATCCAAACAGTTATAAGAAATTCTTCATTTGAGTAATTGATTTTGAAGAATTTGTGTGCAAGAGGTTTTATTTAACTTTCATAAAAGTTAAATAATCTGTGTAAACGTAATAACTTTGTCGTGTATTATAACCTCCCCTAACATTATCCTCTACGCGTCTAGTATTACTTATACTTAAACGTGTAGGCGAGTTAACGAATTCACAAGATACATTTACAAATAACAATATTTATTAATTTTTCTTAATCAAGGAAGATCATATACACTATTCAAATATAAGAACAACAAAATACAGTGGAGAATGAGAAGGGGACACTAATTGCGGAACTACGAAATCTAAACTGAATCCATGAAGGATAAGCGCGTACAATTACAACTACACACGTATACGTAATTACAATTCTTGAAACACTAACCTGATTTCTTAAACTACGGCAAGTTCGTCTTGTAGGTTACTTGGATCTTGATTGGATCGGATCAAAGCTAGAATTCCTTCTTTAATATACAAAATCTATCTTCAGCTTTTCTCGTAGCTTTTCTACGGACTAATTTTATCAACAACTGCAAGTTGGATTCCCGACGGTTCGATTCACTTTACAAAACCTACTTCTTCACTTGACAACTATTACTCATTTCATTTCATCCTCTCCCGATAACTCGCTAAACCCGAACTTATATAAAATATCTCATTTGCATAAATCACGCTTTGGCTCCCGGTGGAGATTGGTTGAATATATAAAATTTGAAAGAAATACCTAGAGGATTAGTGAAGCGCGTACAGATCCGTCACAACTCGAAGCTTTTGTTGAAAGTAGAATCAACTATAATGAAGGTTAAATTTTTAATCGATGTCTATATCTTTTCTATCTATGCATAAAGTATATGAATATTATTTTCGTTATTATTTACCAGTGGGTATTAGCTACCAATAAATTGGTCAATTAAACATTTTCAAATTTTATTTGTGATAGAATTCACTCCTTTCCCCCCATAATAAACTTAATTTTTAAAATGTATTTGAATAGACATATATAATAAAAAAATTATTATTATTATTATTTTTATTCGTTTAAAATATTTCTAAAATAGCAAAGCTCGTTAGCGGTAAAAAGACTTTTTTTAAGCTCTGCTTAATTTAAATTCTACTTTCGTAATAATTTTACGAAAAGTAGTGAGCCGACCTCACTTGCCGACCTCATTATTTAATCGTGATTATTAATTCTGATTTTCTTCTTCTGCAAATTGTAGCCACGAAAGCATGTCCCACGTTAGTTTTTGCCAAATATAGGACTCTAATTTAGGTTGTAATAAAGATCCACCGTTTAGGGGCTGATGCAAGTTGAATATGCCGGAGTTCAAAGTTCTCGTGTTGGTGTGATGTGAAAGTCTGGAGAGTTGAGTGCAGCTGATATTTTGAACTCTTTCCATGACAATGGTTCAAAATAGTGAAGTCAACTGCAAAAAACATTTGTGTTGTTTTTAATACAACATTGAAAAAAATATTGCATTAATTATTGTTTTAGTGTGGGGTTTATTGTTTTTCAATATGACAACCCCAAGTCATATTATTAAAATTATGAGAATAATAGAAGATGAGGAAATGCATGCACATAACACACATAAATATTTCTATAATTTTATAAGAATCATGTGCTTGAAACAATAATATTTATTTATCGAATAGTTTTTATATTATCAAATAAGAATAAATTAAGTTTTCAAGACTGATTACTTTAAGAAATTCATGTGTTAATATTAGTAATACTTTAATATCGGTATTTGACACTTCGTAAAATTAGTCATATTTTGTAATTATATCTTGTTAAAACTGTTTGATGTGCTATTTATGGCTAATAACTGTCTTGTGTATCTCGATCTTTCGGCCAGAAGAAACTTTAATTCTACCTGATATTGTTTTAAAATTACTACAATTTAGGTTTCTTAAGAATTGATTTGTAGGGATTACAAAATATTTTTTTAAATCATTGATAATAACTGCAATAAATTTGTATCAAAAATAATATTGAAATATAACAATAATATACAATAATATATAGTGTGGGTTTCTTTTAATTGAGAAAGATTTACATTTGGAATTTTCGAGAGCTCAGAAATAAAACCCAATTTCCTGTGTCTCAGCCACGGGTCCCGGTTATTGATTGTAAATTGCTAGAATATTTAGTTCATCTAAATTTTTCAAAAAACGCAAACTAAAATTCATATAGCTAGTTTTCTCTCTCGCCATTCCTGCTTCTTAAAATATTACGCAAATAATTGGGACTTAACATGTTGAAGTTGCTAATTGTACGCGTGTGTATCTAACAAAACCTCACTCTCAATATTTATTTAAATAATAATCATATATTTTTTATGTGTTTGTATCATTTTCTTCGCCACATAAATAGAATTAAATCCTGATTCGTTTTGATTTATTTCCCTTATTTCTAGGGAAAATGGAATATTAATAGATTACGCTTGCGTTTCTCAGCGATTAAGTGTCACTAAGTTTTCCCCTAAGACCACCTGCGAGGTTTTTAAAAATATCTATCCTCTCCCCTCACTTAACATGTTATGAGAGTGAGTTGATATGCTAAGTGAGGGAAGAAAGAAAATATTTTGCCATCTAACCGTTGAGAAACGTTGAGTGTAATCTTTAATAGATTACACTTGCACACTACACTTTAATACATTGTTTCTCAACCCTTTTTTGTTACGGTACACTATTAACAAATTCAAAATCCAGCGGTACAGTAACAAAATAAATTTAAAAGAATTTTGCTTATCCATAACACACTATGTGAAATATTTTATGATAATTTTTAATGTTAAATAAATAAATGTGTTCGACAAAGGCAATAAAATTTCTATTTAGTAATTCATTACAAGTTAAATATAAGAATACTTTATAAATGTGAAATTTGAGCTTGATGGTTTTCGATAATATCATTTATATTTGGTCGTAAAAAGGATGATGCTACTCTCTCATTTCGTCATCTACATTTAAAAGTTTCGATCTTTTTTTATTTTTATATTTGTTAGTGTTGGAAATCCAAATTCATACTACTAGGATGTAGAAAATTGTAACAATATTTTTTAGCTATTATGGAATAATCGCCTCTAATTGTAACCCCAAATTAATTGATTTATTCTTTCAAATGTTATGAAATTAAATTCCTATTATTACAGAGCGAAATTAGTTTTTCCTCTTCATTCACACAAGTGGATCCGAATCAGTTATAAAAAAATGGATTATGCCCTATCAAATTTTTTTTATATCTAAATTTGGGAAGTAATAAATAATTCTCAATAACAGTTTTATGAATAGTTTATTTCTATAAAATGGCCAAATGACTCAGTTCCGAATTTTTTGTAATTTTTTTAGAATATAATTAATAATTATGAAAAATTTGGCGGCATACAAAAGTGCCGCGGCACAGTAGTTGAGAATCACTGTTTTAATAGATTGCACTTAACCATATGTGATTATAACAGCCCTATTATTCTCCTCACTGTATTTCCCTAGCTGAAAGAATATGGGGATTCTGCTATCTCTTTTCTAGATCTGTGCTTGTTTGCGAAAGAATGCATAAAATGGCCATTCTTTCCTCATTTAAAATGCATTACTTTTTTTACTCGGTTTTTCTCTTCTCACGATTACAATATACATTCCTTAGATATATTTATATATAGGTCCTTACATAATTATCAGGACAGATGGGATTTTATTTTTAATACAATATTAGAAAATATTAGTGAAAGAAGTTTAAAGATATAAGCTTTTATTTTCTTCAATACGGATTTTTCAAAGTATTTCGACCTGTCAACAGGCTTATGAAAGAAATAAAATCAAGTTAAAGTAATACGTTTTCAAAAATTTATCATATACTGGCGAAGTCTTTATCTCCAGATGTAAATATAATATTCTGGTCAATTCATCGCAATGTTGAAAAAAATCTGTCTTCTTATCTCCATTAAATTTATGTTGCAATAAATATACTTTTTACGAAAAAAATGAATTATCAGATGTGTTTTTTTTTTATTTTCTTCCGCCCCTTTTTTGTAAGATTTTTTTAGAAAACAAGGATCCAGCTATTTTGTCCATTTCGAAAAGTTTATTACATTTACAAGAATGCGAAAAATTGAGAATCCATATTCTTAACCCATTTTTTAGTAAAACAAGAACTGAGTTGAAACAACTTCTTTCCAAATATGAAAGGTAAGAAGTGCTCTGAAGGTAAATTATTTTCAGGGAAGTGGTAATAAATTACAGACAAAGGTCGAATAGTTTTACTGAACAAAAATATGTTAATTAATTCTAATAATAAATTTTAAAAACTAAAAGGAAGGGGGAAATCAGTTATAAACGGAATGACATACATTTTAAAAAATTTCCGATTAAAATCAAGGTTATATATAACGCAACATGAAAAACTAAGAAAATTACATAACTAATCCATCTTTAACGTAACTGATAAGATATGCATTAATTTATAGATTTAAAGTATGGTTAATCTATATCTATACAAATAAATAAAATTGAAGTGTCTGTTTGTAATTTCAAATTAGCAGCTTTTTACTTAATGCACTAAAAGTATATACGGTACTCATAACAAAAAACCAATTTTTAAAATTTTTGTCTGTCTGTCTGTCTGTTTGTTCCGGCTAATCTCGGAAACGGCTGGTGCGATTTTAAAAATTCTTTCACTAATGGAAAGCTACATTAACGGGGAGTAATATAGGCTATATTTTATTCCCGTATTCTTACGGGAACGGAAACTATACGGGTGAACGTGAAACTGAATGCCAAGATGAACGCCAAATTGAACGCCAAGCTGAGCTAATGAAGTCTTTGTTTTGGTTACTGGCGACCGATGCTCTTCATGAGACATAACAGTGTTACGCGCACATGATAATACGCTGACACGTGCCATAATTTTTTTTTATGATAGTTATCTCACTGTTCAGTTAAGTAGAGCATCGGCTGTTTCGGATGCACTTTTAAAAATAATAAATCAAGGCTTCATAAGTAAAAAGCAATGCAAGAAACAAAAAATTGATAAGTTTTAAGGTTAGTTTTAATCCTTTCTTTTTTTTATTTACATTTTTAGTCACATTTAAACAATAGTTATTATAATCCCAATCTATATCTATACAAATAAATAAAATTGAAGTGTCTGTTTGTAATTTCAAATTAGCAGCTTTTTACTTAATGCACTAAAAGTATATACGGTACTCATAACAAAAAACCAATTTTTAAAATTTTTGTCTGTCTGTCAGAATATAAACAGATATATTTATAAAACATCATGAAATACCCAGCGAAGCGGGAGGGTAACGGCTAGTATATATATAAATCGATATTTGTATATATGAAATCGCTTCACTCCAATACCGTTCAACCGATCACTATGAAAATTGGCACGTATTTGTATTTTTTGTGGAGCAGGTTTTTGTGCTATCCTCTTTGTTGCAGCTCCCCACCATGTGGTGCCACAGCAAAGCCACTTCTGCACCGTTCAATCAATCACCAAGTGCCAAACGTGGTCAACAAAAAAGATGCAAACTTAGCTCTATCACCAACATTTCGCTGCGTTTCCATTGAATCTCCATTATAATGTAAGGAACGGTGTTGCTTGCAAATCTTAAAATTTTAACATAAAATAAATACAACACACAGAAAGTAATATTAACGTATTACACATCCAAATATAAATTATTTGTGCTATTTTAAGCGTTCATTACACAAATTTGTACCAATGCGTTGAAGAGAGATCAGCTTAGGAAGGTGTTTTCAAAAATCGACCCACAAGAGAGTTAGTTACACGGCGTTATAAATAAAAAACATCCTTTTTATCAGCTATTAGATCCACAGATTTAACATTTAACAAGTATGGTTTTTGATGTGTAACATCTTTCCTCTGAGTTGCTGGATATTTGTAGGAGGGATTTCGTGAAAAGGGACGGAAATGTGTAACAGGAAGTCGGGGGAGCGCGTGCTATTTGATTTGACCAATCAGTGCGCTTGGTGGTGTCTCTTCACTACCCTCGCATAGGGGTACAATTCTAGTAGCCCTCAAGCCACCAGCCTTTTTTATATTGTTAAATTTAGCATTTCAAAAGATTCGAATTTAAAAACTCGGTCTCGTTTTCTTGACTCTAAATCCACTTTGCATATACCAGCAAGTCTTATTAGACTTCCTCCAAGATAAACTTGTGATTCTTACGCTCAATTGTCAAAGTCTCAGGGCTCGTTGTGTAGGAAATCTGAGGTTATATTTATATGTGTAAACGATATAATAATGATTAATATTTACTGTTAAGCTTCAGACAAAGTTCATCATTTTTAAAAATTACGAGTAAGTAATATGGAATTATTCGAATAAATATTTATTGCGTATCTTTTTCATACTTTGAGGTTAATTCATGTCGCTGTCAATATAATATTTTTAATTGTGATTAAAAAAGTTTTCTCGATTTAAAAAACTAACTAATTAATAACACGGGTAAGTTTGATTTTCTCTAATATTTCTAATATTTAGACATTTACCAAGCTAATTAAATTTTTGTGATTTTCAGAGAGGGGTATATGCAGAGCAGAATATATGCGAAATTATCGGCAAAAGAAACGTGAGCCAAAAATTAAAAACTTGAGGAGTTCAGCCGAAAAAAATTGCACATAATTCAACTCACAACGCAGCAGGGATTTTCGGGCACGTGCAGAGAACACAATTCTCTCACAAACATCAACGGCCGGCCCAACTACTGCTTTGCCAAATATAGTCAGTCACACAACTTTACGATTGTTCGCTCAGAGCTTTTTTGGATGATGAACTGAAGCTTGAAATGAAGACAAATCGAAGTGTTTCGACAACTAACAGTGGTACTGTTATTGACGCTATTTTTCAACGGTTTTTAAATACTTTGAAATCGCAAGTATAGGTGTCATATTTTAGTTATCATAAATCTATTGTGTCTCCGCTCTTCCTCTAATTGAACAAGAATAATTATTTTTAATAAAAAATTGCATTACTCCTTGTGTTAATTAAGTAAAATTTTAATTAAAGATGTAATTATTCGATAGAAAATTATTTCCAATCATACCCGATTAATTTTTGTCAGTATTTAAGTTACTATTGCGTATTTAACGCGATTACATGTCAGATGTTACACATCATATGCGACTACTGTAAGACTCTTTTTTTATTGTTTTGTTCAGCTGAGATATGTAAAAAGCTTTTTTTTTGTTTAATTTCTAATTCACGTAAAATTAACTCATTAAAAACTTCTTTATCCTTCAATCTGTATTGTTTAATTTTTCAACTCACCATTGCGAAGAACGGGTATACCAGCTAGTTTTATTATAAAATACATTTATTAAATGGGAGAAGAAATGTTAAATCCTCTCATAATGAGGAAAACTGAGATTTTTCTTAGTTGTAGAACCCACACCAAGGTGCTATCCGAGTGCTATCCTTGTTAATTACATGCGAGTTAAAGTATATTAGATCGGTTCATTCTAAATGTGTGTCTTGAAATAGAAACAATAAATCTAAAACTGCATACCATACTAAATTTTTTATCATTTGATAAACAATCCTTACATGGTTATCCTATTCAATCGTCTACACCACGCCCAAAACCACAAAAACAGCTTTTCTCTTTTTTAAAAATCTTGAGCAATAAATTTCGTTCTTCATGACATCCATCTTCATGACAAACTATTTTTTCTGTGGTGTTTTATGTAACAACATTTCGCAATTTTCTTATATAATTTGAAAATCAATTAATAGTTTGAGCGTATAAGTTTGACTCAAAAAAATCATTCTGTGTCCTCGTAAACAAACTTCAATGTCATTTCATACTGACACGTGTGGGTCAGCTATTGAAATGCTATTGAAAAAGCTCAGCATACCAACGTGATCTCATCACGTTGCTTTTTTTTTTCCTTCTATTTTAGGAATTTCTTTTTTTTTCAAAACTGATAAGGTAGCTAATAATGAAACGCTAGGGTATTTATGTACTTTCAAAGTCATACAAAAGACACGCATGAAGTTATCGAGCACACATTCATGATAGAAATTGAATCCTAAGGAAGATGAAAACTGATTGAAGATGCTGTTCTTAAAATTTAAACAAATGTTACTATCTTTTCGTTAAAAATAAAATAAATGTAAAATTTATTTTGAATAAAATAAAAGTTTAATATTTATTTGAAAAACAAGTAATATAAGAAAAAAATTAAGTCAATTCCTATTTATATCAACAAATTTTTTTTTATTTTAGTTATTATTTATTAAAAAGTTACAATTAATATAAATATGCATATACATATGACAGAATCGCAATATTAAATGACAAAATAGAAAGCGATTTTACTAGCAATTTTTCCTTTTCCTTTATATATATATTATTGTATTATTACTTTTTTGTTACTATTTATTCACTAATTAATTACCCTATTAAAATAACATAGTAAAAAGAAATCACATTCTTGGAAATTAGGCCATCCCAGGTGGGATTCGAACACACGACCTTTGGATTAGAAGTCCATTGTGCTACAGAGACACCAATGAACGAATTTCCTTTTTAACACGCTTTTATAAGTTTCACTTGTTATATATGCTGTTTTACTGTTATTTTTGTTTGTTACTATTTATTCATTTTTTAATTTTTAGTTAGTGAATGAATATCTAAAAAATTGTATTACAACATCAAGTGTCATCCACGACGTTTAAAAAAATATATTTGAACTTGAATGTGTGTGTGTGTATGTGTGTGGATGAAAAGAAAGTACTTTATTAACGATTGAAAATCTGAACAAGATATATATATATATATATATATATATATATAGGGTGAGAGAGTGAACTAATAGTAGGAATTGAAAAATAAAATATCCTTTAACGGATTAAATTTAATAAGAACATTTTTAAGGAAATGAGATGTGTGTGTGATAGATGTATTTAAATGGAGTTAAAGTGCTATGTATATATATATATTGCATTTTATTCGAAGTAGAGTATCCGTACCTTAAAGGGTATACAGAGTGATGAAGTAGGTTCATAATATATAGAAATAAATGTAAATACGGGATATTTATAATTATATTTTCGTTTTAGGATACGCGATCAAAAAGATTTGAAGATCTCGGCCCATCTCTCTTTAGTGTCACTAGGGCTCGAACCTGTGACTCAATAATGATGACAACGAGTTATTCACCATGACCACTCGTCTACTGTAGCTGCTATTAGATACAAAAGCTCCTATAGTAGTATCGATTAAAGAGCATTATGTTCATCGAAATCATAAACACTTTTAAGTATTCCAAGATTTTTGGGTCAAAAAGATTTATGATTGAAATCATTGATGCTTCTCAGAATATGGAGTTTGGTTGAGACGTACATAAATTACTTATATGGTTATTTTCATTTGCGTATTTGGAAATTGCCTTTAGTTTTTCTCATTATATATGCAATGAAAGTACCTAATTATAAATAATTGAATAAAACAAAAGGTGATAAAAATGGTTCAAAATAAATAAATGCTATGTTACGAAACTGAAATTATCAGGGACAATAATATCACCACATTTCACACACAAATTTTAAATCCAGGGTCTAATATTTGAGCCTCAATTCTTTTTTAACACGCTTTTATAAGTTTCACTTGCATGTAACGGAATCTTAGAACGCGAATTTTACCCACTTAAAAAGATCGGATTCATTCGAAATTTCGCACACTTGTCAAGGACCGATGACAATACAATAATTTCATAATTTTGTTCCATTGTCCTTTTCAGGATCGTCAGGAATAAGGATAATCAGATTTGGTGACAAATCCATATATCACGTCCAGATTTGGCGACTTATTGCATATATCATTTTTAAATTTGGCGACTAGTTCCATATACCATTTTCAGACATGGCGACTAATTTCCTACATCATTTCCAGATTTGGCGACTAAAAGAATAAGGTGTAACCCTAAAGTGTTTTGAATTTAACGCTAATTATATATGCAAGTATAAAATACACTTGCGGTTAAAAGAAATAAAACAAACAAAAGAAGTGGAATATCTGAGAAAGTGAAGGGTGGGTGTGTGTTAGCAATTTCTAACCATAATATAAACATTTTTCTGAAAATGAAAATAAAAAAAAGGCTCGAGCATGTGAAAAAAAATAATTTGCGTTCTAACTGCTAAATATTTTTTATTTTTATAAAGCAATACGCTTAGAAATAATGATACGAATTAACATGAAAGGAACACGTTTAAAAGGTGAAAAAACGATTGATACTTAATATTACCATGTTTTTAATAACTCGCTTTCTTTAATGTCTATCCGGGTGGAATTTTGTAATTGATTTTAAACTGTGTGACTTTCCGAGGAGCTAGAGACTTGAAATTCGGACTATAGCTCGGAAGTGGATGACAATGCATAAAAATGGGAAAAAAGAAAACGAAAACAAAAAGGAGGAATTTTATAATATTTAATCCGTAAAAAAACATGATACATTAAAACTTTTTGTAATTCGAACTTTTTCTTCTTTACACACTTTTATTTGTTTGACCTGTTCAAAAGAGACGGAATCTAATATAACGATCCGAGGCCTCGTAAACGGAGAGAATAAATACACTTCAGACCCGTTAATTAATATCCATTGAAGAGCAAGACTAATTCCACAGCCACGTAATTCCAGCTTCAAATATCAAACTCAAGGATAAATTCAACAATGAATAAATGATAGTTTAAAAAACTAAAAAACACGCTTTTATTGTAGTTCGAACTAAAAAATGAAAAATAAATTATAGTTTGAAAAAAAAAACTAAAAAACACGCTTTTATACTGAATCGAACTAAAAAGTAAAAAAATAATTCTTAATAAAGAATAAAATGATTAACGAGAAAATGAATGTCATTGGGGTAAAAGCGTGGGGTGTTCTATAAATGTATCAATTGTTATAATTTCTAACTTCTATTCCGAAAAGCTGAATTAGTGTAAAAATGTAGTACAAAGCACCCCACGCTTTTACCCCAATGACATTCATTTTCTCGTTAATCATTTTATTCTTTATTAAGAATTATTTTTTTACTTTTTAGTTCGATTCAGTATAAAAGCGTGTTTTTTAGTTTTTTTTTCAAACTATAATTTATTTACTTCATTTATTTTCCCCGTTTTCAGAACGCTTGTCAAAAATATTTACGCAATCAAAAACGTGTAATTTTTTGGAAATTTGAATTTAAAAAAAAGGACAAGATTATTGCAGCGCCTTAGGCTGGTTTCACTCAAGGCAACTTTGGGTTAGTCAAAGCGTTTTTTGTCACCACTTGTCTAGTGTACAGAATGAAAAGATGCCTTTCGCAAACGGAAACCAAGTTGACTGAGAAGGGAGTGACGGACTCATTGGTTCACAATGATTGTGTACGAAGAAGCATAAAAAAAAGTTTTCCCCAATTTCAATACACAAGTAGCTTATAAGTGTAAAGAGCGTAGCTTCCACAATATCATTCTAGTTGAATCAACTAGTAGGGAGGAAAACGAGGTTTTCGAGTGCTTGAGGGAATACAAGCTGACCACACGAGAAGGAACCAAGGCGATTTCTACTCAAAACTTGTTCCAACTGTCTACTCCTTCTGTTAGGTGTGGCACAAGTTCACATACAAAAAGGCCTAATAATAATAATAATAACTTTGAGTTGATGTATTTATAAAATCGCTTCAGAGAAATAAAAGAGTATTTTATATTACATAAGTTAACGTAGAAATGTACTACGAGATGTGCACTGGTGCCCAAAAGTTAAGCATAAATCGTAAAATGCGAAAAACATGGAGTAAATATTCGTAAAATTAGTCCAAATTTCTTTCGGATATTAATTGGGTGAAGAAGAAACATTGGGTTTATCCAAAACATTTCAGTCGACTACATCCTGCTTGAAACACCGGCGCATGTCGGAAAGCGGAGAAACCGATTCACGCTACATAGGCAGTTCAGACAAGTTTCGTGCAACTGCTGTGCGAAGTAACGTTGTTAACCATCAAACAAGGTGAATGATGACACAAAGAGGCCAATTGGACATGTTTACGAAAGGAAGAATCGTTAGAATGCTGGAATTCTCACGATCACAAACCGAAGTGTCTCGAATTCTGAATGTGGACCAGTCTGTGATCTCAAGACTGTGGCAGAGGTTTCAAAGAACGGGAGATGTTACCCGACAACCAGTATCAGGTAGACCAAGAGTCACAACCCTCGCCAAGACAAATATGTGGTAATAAGTGCGCGACGTCAGAGGGGCAGTACTGCCAGAGCACTGGGTTCGGCGATCACAGTCGCCACAGGAATACGAATTTCGAGACAAACTGTTTACACGAGACTCAATCATGATGGCCTGTATGCCAGAAGACCAGAAGTTTGCATTCACATCTGCGCATAAACGCGCTCGTTTGAACTGGAGTTTGAAACATCAACATTGGAGTGTGGGAGAGTGGGCCAATGTGATGTTCAGTGACGAGTCCCAATTTAGTCTGAGTAGTGATTCTCGGTGTGTAACGATATGGAGAGAACGTGGAACACGTTTTGAACCAAGAAACATAACGGAAAGACATAATTTTCCATCAAGGGGAGTAATGGTATGGACAGGCATCATGATGGACGGCCGCACAGACCTCCATTTCTTTGACACGGGGTCTGTGACTGCTCAAAGATACAGATACGAAGTTCTTGAGCCTTATGTTCGCTTGTTTCGAGGTGCTGTCGGTCCTGACTTCATATTCATGGATGATAATGTGCCATGTCACCGAGCGGTGCTGATCGATGACTTCCTTGAAACGGAAAACATCCAGCGCAAGTCGTGGCCTGCGAACTCCCCTGATTTAAATCCTATCGAGCATGTATGGGATATGCTCGGGAGACAAATTGCAGCCCTTTCGCACCCACCAAGCTCCGTTACAAAACTGAAGAGTGCTCTCCAAGAAGCTTGGAACCGTTTGAGCAAACAACTCATTCATCATCTCATAGCAAGTATGGTAAATTGTGGTGCAGCGTGCCTGGCTGTCAGAGGCGACCACACGCCTTATTAAACTGCAGCATCAGTTTTTATTTAATGTTTTCTTTCATTTTTTCTTTAAAGTGTGAATCCTTGCTATGCCCAGTTTTTTTTCAAACTGCTACTTTGGATAATAAAATTAATTATTATCATTCTTTTGATTTGGTTCCTTATTTTATAACCATTTTACACTCGCATATCACGTTTCCCGCCATTCTGATTTACAGCTCTTTCTTTATTCATATAATTATCAATTATGCTTAACTTTTGGACACCAGTGTACGTTCTTAATATGTGTAAGGAATTGTAGTTGAATAGTACTGAAGACTTTACTGAGCCAATTATCAGTAATTATTAATTATTATGACAATATTCTGAGGTCATACTGCTAAAGCATGCACACGCATACATGGTTTAAATAAAGAATTCATTGAAATCTAAGAAACGTCGATGTATTTCAAAAAAGTCAATAAGGAAATATAATAAATGAAGCCGCTTCAAAAACAACTTTAACCTCTTATATAACTTCTGCTAAATTATAACCTTAACAACATACTGTAGGCATCTTGTAATCGAAGGTGATTACACCACCGTAGTTCAAGTACGTATATGCTAAATTATAGGCAAATTTGAAAGTTAAAAAACTTTCATTTAAAAATTAGCATACGAGAATACATACATTTTAGTTTGTTATTCTTTGCTCTTTGTCACTTATATAAGATTAATATGTGTAATATTAATACTTTTATATTAAAATTCATTTTAGATACATCGTAAAGTTACTTTCGAAAAAATTGATAATTTCTATGATATTTATTGTTGTTTTATTGTATTTTGTGGTACTTTTATATACAACAGTCACATTTTGAAGACAAGAATGTTTCCTATACTTATTCCTATTTAGCCTTAAATAAAAGTTTTTTTTTACTCAAGGCTAGGGATAATTACAAGTGTCTCTAAAGAATGATTTCTGGAAATGTTCTTCTATGTTAAAGGCTTGAGTCTGGTATTAACATATTCGTGGATTTCTAGTTTACGCTATTGGTATAGACCAAGGGTTGTTAAACTTTTCGGGGTGGCGACCCTATTTTTTGTATAAAAATTTTGTGCGACCCCATAAGCATTGCGCAAAGTTTACACACGCTTGTATACTTCTATATGAGTTTTAATTGTAGTATATTACATTGTTTTGCAGTAATAAACTCGCATTCGCAATAAGTTTTTACTTGTAATATAATAATACAGAAATTTTACTTAACAAAATAAATATATAATGTACTTACATGGTAAATTACACATAAAAACTATAATCTGTTTATTAAATGCAGTCATTTTGAGTTCACTTCTGATCATCACCTTATATTAACAACTATATATGCAAGATTTAATTAACAATGGAAAGGATGTACTTGATCATTTTTAAATATGTTATTATGTTTAATTATGTTATTAAAGTGTCGACACAGCCGGATGAAGTACTTCCTTAATATTTTTAGATTTGATCGATACTCCAATTAAATTACCTATTGGCTTTCTCCAATAAGAATCTAAGTAAACAATTAAATTATTATTAGTTTTAATGGCGAACAAGTTATTTTATACAAAAAAGATGAATCAAGGACCCTAAAATATTCGGCGGCCCCAGATGAAAATCACGTGGCCCCTAGTTTAATAAACACTGGTATACAACATGTATGAGGCATTTGCCACTTCGTTTCCAAACGTACAAAAAAAAAAAAGGAATACGAAAAAACTATCAGCTGATATGGAGAATTTTGGTCGTTTGACCGACTTTTATAATTGGGATACCGTCAAATTAAACTTTAGAATTTGACATTTTAGCTCATTTTTTTATTTTGTACTGAATTATGCCAAGACTCTTGATATGAATATTGAAAATAATTCTCAGCTACCTTTATTTTACCTCTATTTAAAAAAAGAAGACAAAGATATATTTAAGAATTATTTCAATGCCATATTAAAATTTACTTATAAAAAATATATTGTATGCATAATAGAATCTCCTAAGTAAAAATAATGTTTCTACATAAACATTATATCAATAGGATAATACTTGCCAAGAGCTGATATGGTAATTATTATGGTTTGTAGTTATTTCTAACTTTAAAACGCTTTGTATTTTTCAGTTAAAAAGTCCTATTCATTAACGATTAACATTTGCTGCATCGCCTTGAAGATACGTCTTCAGTACCATATTAAAAAATTCGACTGTTTAGAACAAAATTGCTCACACATCACGGGTCATAATTGCATTAGAAAAAAAAAGTGTCTAAACATTTTTAATATCAAAATATTTATTCAAAATCTGGTAAACCTCTCGAAAGTGTTAAAAAATTTTAAGAATTTTGAACTCGTGAAAATTCTACCTTATACAACAAAACACGCAGAGGAAAAGACTGAAATTAACTCATATTGAAATCCCACCTTCTCAATGCGACTGACTATTTGCTTGAGTGTGAATGACTGTTTCTTCTGTAAGTATCCGTTAATTAATGACTCGTATAAGTTCCTAATCCAAGTTTTCTAAACAATATGTTAAAAAAGAAAATATTTCTACAAGAACTCATTTTAATGCATAGAAATTTGATATACACTAAAGTGCCATTGAATTAGGGATAACAAGAGCTATGCAAATTGTATAGCGCTGCGCATTCCTTATGCGCTCTGGTAATTGCATATATTGCGCGTACTGTGGTTGTTCTGAATTAGTTGTTGGAATTGCCAGTATGGGTAAACTGCCTGACTTATACGTCTTCGATTGCGGACAAATCGTAGGTGCGCGATGCCTGGGCCATTAAATTCCTGAAATAATCAGACAGCTAGGATTTTCAAGGTCGACAGTGTCAAAAGTATATAAAAAATACATGGATGGTCGACAAAAAAACTAGCTACCGGGCATCCTGCAAAAGAAAATTAGCATTAATAGTGCTTTGTGAGTGACGGCTCAGGAATATTGTACGTAGCCTGCGAAGCCAAACATTTGCTCAAATTACCACCCAGTTAAATGACGGTGCCTGTTGTACAGTCAGTAAACGAACTGGCAACGCTCACTCACCGTATGGATTTCGGGAGCCGTCGACCCACTAGAGTACCATTGCTCAATGCTCGCCATTGAGCTGCACGTCTTGCCTTGGCAAGAGAGAACAAAGACTGGAGTGTAGATGACTGGAAACGAGTAGCATGGACGGATGAGTCTCGATTCCGACTACTTAACGCCGACGAGAAGCTGAGAATATGGCTTCAGGCACATGAAGCCATAGATCCTGCATGCGATTTTGGAACTGGTCATGGTCTGGGGTGTTTTTTCGTGGCACTGATTGGGATCTTTGGTGCGTGTACCAACCTCCCTCAATGCAATTCGTTACTTAGAGTTGCTGTGGGATTACCTTCATTCGCTTATGCTTTTCAGTTATCCGCACGGTAATGGAGTTTTCCAGCAAGACAACTGTACCTCTCACAAGTCCCAGTTGGCTACTGGCTGGTTGGATGAGCATTCTTCTGAATTTTCTGTCATAAATTGGCTACCTAGAAGCCTAGACTTAAATCCTATTGAGCATTTTTGGGATGTTTTGGAATAAGGCGTGAAATGCCATCACACAGCACCAACGGACCTTAATGAATTATGGACAGCTTTAGCCAATATTTGGCAAGTCATTCCTGTGGAACGTTTCCAGAAACTTGTTGAATCTATGCTTCGTCGTGTGGCTGCGTTATCAGGTATGAGCCTAACTCGTTACTAGGTAGCTATCCCTAAATCAGTGGCTCTTCAGTGTATTTGATACCTCATACTGTCTGTCAGGAAATGGTAACGAAAACTGTACACGAGTTTAATGTATGCTGGCATTCAAATGTAAGAGACATTGGTCAAAACAGGATACGTCACAAATTTATATTGTTCGTCTAATAAGAGGTGACGCTTATAAAGTTGTACAAAATGGCTGCAAACGTCAGAACTTCCTCGCATAATGTTAAGGAGACTATTGAACAACGATTGTGGCGATAAATCTCATTCCTCCAAAAGAGCCGATTTTAACGCCTGTAGGTTCTTTGACCTTCGCCATACAACGGCTCTTCCTATAGCATCTTAAGAGTGCTCTGTAGGATTGAGCTCTAGAAACTTCCCTGACCACACCACACAGCAAATACCTTCTTCCAGATAATCGTCGACGAGTTCAGCTCCGCGTGGTCAAACATTATCATCCATAAAAATGCATTCCTTCCCCCACAGCTCCTCGAGAATGTCGCGGGTGTAAGGTTCATGTAAGGTTCTGCTCTCACTGTACCAACAGAGAAGATATATGCTGGTGTTCACTCTTCTAATATCATCCCTCCCCATACAAGGGTACCAGTGTAACCAAAGCAATCGATTTCATTGATGTTAACAGGATGATAATGTTTCCCAGGTTCCCACCCGAAGAAAACTCGTCGATAATTACTTTGGGTGCTGAGTCGTGATTCAGCACACAAAGAAAAAACACGGCACCAATATTATTGTATCCAAAACAAGTGTTTACGGCTCCTTGACAGACCGGCCTCTTATGAAACTACGAAAGGGTAGCAAACACCACTGATTTCCTGTCATAATTGTACCTTTTAGATAGCCGTCTATATTCGGTTAGTCTCGATACCATTGTTCCAGACGTAGCAGCGAAGTCTTGAGAGACAACTTCCCAGCAATCATACCTCTATGACACCGTGCATTAACATCCTCCGCAAGTGTTGTGCCTCTCGGGAAACCTTGTCCAGTCTTCCTAGTAATCGTACCTGATGTCTAAAACTGTTGCCATAATCTAGAGAACACTGTGCTAGACACTAGCCAATGAGTGACTTCCGCCTGTGAATGTCCAACTTTTTATCAACCAAAGCCTCTCCATTTCAATTAGTTGTCTAAATAATTCCGTGAAGTCATTTTAACTGCAAAGTTTGCTGTTGATCATGTTTTCGATTCAAAACAGAATCTAACACACAAAGTAAATAGTTTCGGAAAACTTCCACACTTATTAACTTTAAATTTTACTTCCGTTTCTTTAATAGTAAAACGACGCTTTCACTATTAAATAGATATTAGACGCATAAATTGAAATCGTTGCCTAAATTACACTATATAACATTCCTTTGTAAAGTAAACAGATATGTATTTCTATTTATTGCAGAAAAATATATTTGTAACTTTATATTGCACACCAGTGCACTAAACAATGAAACTGATCGTAATTATAGGTAAAGAAGTGTTACTGTATTTTTTATGTTCATCAATTTTCCTTGAAATTGATAATAAATATTCTACTTTGTTTTTTAAACCTTTATTTTTTACGTAAACTATCTTATTTAATTTAGTGCCATCAATAAATGTTGGTAAAAATATTTTTGTTTTATGCAATAATCAAAACTTAAGTCTAAATACATTGCTTACACAAACCTTTTTACTGAAGAATTCAGGCATAAAATTTCTATTTAAAATGTTTGTAATATTTTTATGACATTTCTTTCATTAACTTCTGATATATGCGTGAGGAATTTTTTTTAACCTTCAAATAAATAAAATGATATGCAAAACAATCTCATTTATATGTGAAACTTGTATCACCTAAAAAAAGTTCTTTAAAAAATTGAAGAACAATTTAAGGTCAATACTACCGAAATGAAGTAGCGTATTTTACTTTACGATTTCATCTTTGATTAGTTTTACCTTGAATAAAAATATCTAAGACCTTGATCTAGCTGCCTGAAACCGGCCGAATTTCTAATCTTTAGAAATAAATAAGAGAAATTAATGAGTTCTTCTGTTTTAAAGTATGTGTTAAATAGTTTTATTACTTTCACATGCACATTTTATATTCTTTCAACATCTTATCGTTTTACATTTTGTTATTTCAAACATTTTAAATTATTTAATTCTAAAATTTAAATAAATGAGATGCTACATTATGTAAACATTATGTGTTAATTTCAAAATTACTAATTTCGAAAATGGCTCAGTGAGGAAAACGGTAAAAAATGGTTTAGAGACTTCATCATCATAAAATTGTTAATGATTTAAAAAGTGATTATTCGCTTAAAGTTACTATAAAGACAAATTTATTTTATTAACGGGACTGTTTGGAACAATGACTTTGAATGAGATTTACATTAACGGTGGATCTCGTAAACTTAAACCATGATCAAGGACGACACCAAAGCTGGCGCCCCTTCTAATTTCCACACCAATGGGAGGACGTTTGAGACTAGACAGATTTCACGCGCAGTGATCTTCTCTACACGGCGGTGCTTCAGCGGTACTAGGGAGGCCACGGTGGCCTAGTGCTCAAGGTAACAGACTCGGTGATGTGGCGTGTCATGAGTTCGAGCCCAGTACCACTGAAGACTCTCTGTGTAAGGGAACGATGCACGGTAAATCTGTCGAGAGCTCAAACGTCCTCCCGGTGGTGTGGTAGTTAGGAGAAGGGGGTGCCAGCTCAGGTGTTCGTCATCGTCACTTGACCATGGTTCAAAATTACGAGGTCCGTTGCCAAAAACCCTCATGTATAACTGAACAGGGTGGCGTTAATATTCACTCACTCAGCGGTACTAGGCTCGAACTCATGACACGCCAACCACAAGGCCGTTCGTTACCTTGAAAACTAGGCTACTTCGGCCACACCATAGTTTTGAAAACGCATATAAATAGATAATTTTTGTGATGTTTACTGTCAAATGAATTACAATATACATATAAAAATGCTTAATAATAGTATTAAATGAAAATTTTATTTAAATATAATTTTTTGACAAAAAAAAATCAAGAACTATGACATATTTTCGAAACATTCCTTTATTATAAAAACGCTTCTATAAATATTTTATCCATATATAGTTATATAAGACTTATCTGTAGAGCCTGAACTATAGGACTTTTGAAGTATATAATTTAAAAAATGGCGTTTTCATATTTTAAAATATCAAAGTAGAGTAATTTTAACAAAAAACTCCTGTTATTATTTCAATTGATTGCAACTATGAAAATATAATGGAAATTTTTCCAAAAACTCTAGTTCAGCCCCTGTATAGAAGTCCTAGCTATATAAAGGCGATTTATTATTATTATTATAGAATCATTTTTCAAAGATGGAGAATGTTTTGAAAATATATTATTCCTTCTTAATGTTTGCCAAAAAAATTGCATTTAAATAATTTTTCTTGCAATAATATTTATTAAAGCAATTTTATATATGTACATATTCTAATTTAACTAACACTAAATATCAAAAAAAATATTCATTTATGCACTTTTTCAAAATCACGGTTCCGAACATAGTTAGTTCCCCTTAAAATTATAAGTTTAAAATTAACTAGAAAATTTTATTTTGTCTTCAATTACTTCAAAAATACATGTTTAATATATATTTCTCTCTGTTGATTTTAAAGAATGAAATGTTCACTGCATTTGGCGTATGATCAGGGTCACGAACTTGGGATTTTCCTTTTTTTTTTTTTTGTGCCGAATCGTGAGTTCGAGTGCGGAAGAAACAGTTAAGGCTCAAGTTTCTCATGGAGGAGTGTGCAATTGGAAGAGTGCCACCCATTCAGCTTAATGGTTAGTGACGCTGACTGCGGTACCATAGGGTTCGAAACCCGCGGAAGGCCGGGATGCTTACAAATGAATAATGTCTTTGCGGCATGTGGGTATTCTAAATAGCCATCGAATGTCTAGCCCTCACGTGAGGTTGGTGGAAAGGGAAGTGAGGAGGCCTCTGACCACCCGCAGTGTGTTTGTTCTCCCTCAAAAATTGGGGTAGAACCGAGCCAAATCGTACCGTCACCTATATGATATTAAAAGCTACGGCTAACGACAAGCGTGCAAATAGCCCCTTGCCACGATGAATTCCGTAGGCCT
>BMAO01035941.1:0-36781 GCA_019973975.1 Trichonephila clavata | reverse complement strand
TAGTAAAATGCCGTGAATTCACGATTCGCCAGCCATGAGTTCGTCACCATAACCATTAGGCTACCACGGTCGCCACTGGAGAGGGTCTTTGATATGAGGGGAATTGACTGAAACAACATGGCTGCAAATTTAACTAAATCACAGATTCAATTCCTCGTTATTTCATCTCTTATATGCCCTTATTAGCTCCGTTTACTTGGATGAAAATTGCCTACAAAATACCGGCATTGATCATCTCTAGACCCGTTTATACGATGAGCCGGTATTATACCGGTTTGAAAAGCTGGTTGGATTTTTGTATCCGTTTTGGAGCAAGGTAAATGCGGAGAAAAGCGAATTTCATTTTCAAATTTTCCCATAATGCATTACGACCGAAATTCATTTATTCAAAAATGACTACTGTTATTGATTGTTCATGTTGGTTCACTGAAGAAACAAGAGCTTTAATTAACATCTGGGGAAATCAAGAAATGCAACAAAAATTTGCCATAACTGACAGGGATTCGGAAGCATAAAAGAAAAATTGTGACGAATTCAAAGAAAAAAAATTGTTATGCTCTGACAATTCCGCACATTCGTAGCAAAATAAAAGCTTTGAAACGGGACCTTTCCGGTTCTAATTTGATATAGGAGTGCTATGCGCCAAGTTGTTGTTTATGTTCACCAAGATGAGCGAATACCTTGATATTTCTATCATTTGGTGATGTGGTTGCCATGACGATGATGTTCATTATAGTTAACAATTTTTGTGGGTAACCATTGTATACTCACGTGAATCTGCGAACCAGTCACCAAATTCTCATGTAAATGGGCTGAAAAAATACTTGTAAAAAGGTGACTTTTATCCCCAACCCCATTTCTTCGACAATTTGTGAGTTTGATTGTAAAAAAGGGTCTTTTCCTATAATATACTACACTCAATCACGTTTCCCACATTGATTTTTGATGAAAGATAATTAAGTTAGGACAAGCAATTTTTTTTCAATAAGCGATATATATGTACTATTTCTATACATCCATTGATTGTGGGAAAAATACTACTCAAACATAAAAATTCTGTCCAATATCTTTACATCGGAAAAATAATTCGAATAGAACATTTGAAAGCAAAGCACCAAGAATATATGTTTGAATATCTATCCGGGGAAAAAGTAACATAACTTTCACTAAGTACTTAGCGGAGTAGAATCTAGCTATTTCTAGTTTTACGGAATTGCCTTTTCGGAAGAAAAATAATATTTTGTTGGCTTACATATCCGATGGATTTTCATCTCCAATTTTTGGATTACGACAGAGAACGTATATATTCTGAAAAGCGTGGCAAACCTTTTAAAGGATTAGTAGAAAAAGATAGAAAAGTACTTTTTTACTAAGAGGGATATTTTGAGACCTAAATTTCCGATTTTATTCTAAAAACGCATTTTATGATCTGAGAGGATTAGATGGCCAGAAAAATTACTTTGTCGATGAAACTTACTGTTATTACAGTCTATTTTGTAATGGGTTTTCTTCTATTCTCATTGCAACGATGTCTGGGTCAAAACTTTAAACATTTTTTTCTCGCATTTTAAAGCGCTCATTTGAGCTGAAATTTTCTTTACGCAATTGTGTGTGTGTGTTTTGGATGACAATACTATAATTTTAATTAAAAAATGAATTGTTTAAAACTAATTAAAAATTAAATTTTACCCGTAATTCCAATTGTTTACAACATGAAACAGAATATTAGAAACAGCAAATTAAACTATCCCTTCGTAAAACTGAATCATTAAAACTAATCATTGAATTAATTCAATTTGACTCAACGTTTCCCTTTGCTCTTAAAATTTGAGATGCAAAAAAATTATGCTACGCAAAGTGTGTTTGAAAAACAGTTCAGGTTTAAAAAAACTCGTCTTACACCAGTGTTATTTTTTATCGGCTAATATTTCCTAAGTCTTTTAGTTCCTCATCAAGAAATAATGAAAAATTTAAAAACTGATTCTTAGGAATTAATTTCTCAGTAATTACTCCATTTAAAAACATCTAGAAGTGCCCCGTTCATCTTAAAATCCCAATAGGACCCCATTCGCTTAAAACTTTTAGAGGTATCAATAATATTTACGCACCTAATAAATTACATTGAGAATATATTTCTTTCCACATTTCTTATTTTAAACGCTGTACTAAATCAAATAAAACAATTTATACCTTATTGAATGTTAAGGTATCCGGCTTACTTAAAATTGAATTTTGCCAAAGATTGACAAATTTGTTTTTTATGTTTTACTCGAAATGTGTTTTTTTTTTGTCAAAATTCTCAAATGGGGAAAGCGATTGCTCAAAAAGTTTTGAAAATAAGTAAATGAAATATTTTGTGTATGTTCTGTATAATAGTAGAAGTGCTTTAACCCTCAGATTTATCAACCCTTGTTTTATTACAAAATTTACAGTCCCTTATGTTCTTATGTTAATATAATTACAGTTATTATATGAAATTGCTTAAAATACTAAAGATAAAATGCTCTAGTTTTTGAAAAAATTAAAATATCGCTTACCCTGAAGGTCATTTCAGAAAGGAATAGCATAGCAACACATCAGAATTGAAAAACTGAAAATTTGTTCATAAACTTTTGGTACGGAATGGGCCGCGAAAATGTTATTTTTTGTAAATTTTTACCCATTTTTTCCCATTTTAGTAATAATTTCTTTTTATCTTCTTAATTTTAGCATATTTTTCTTAAAATGTACTAAACCAAATCTAAAAACAACAAAAAAATCCCCATTTATCCATTTTTCAAAAAAAAGTTGTCGCAAGTAGCTTAAGGTAAGTTTAAAAAATATTTATTAATGGTTAGTAGGAACTGGCATCGCTGTAGAACTACAAATTCAACCTCGTAATTAAGATATTGGGTCAAGTAACAGAGGCAATACATGAGTTCTTGCACCTGACTTCCACAACACGCCAAGAGAGAAGATTAATGCTCAAATAAGTTCAGAGTGTAGTAGCTTTCACTATTACAATAAAAAAAATTGATTGGTCATGGCCGTAACATGTATCGATTCGACCATCGATGATAAGGCTCGCGATTGAGTGATTGATTAACGCCGAACATGAAAGTTACACTTTGAGCTATTGGTGACAGACCTTTTAATGTTGAACCTCGCTCAAGTGGCAAAGGCGACACTAGAGCTTGCACCCCATTCTACAGGGCGAGTCTAAAATCATGGAACAAATTTTGGAGGGTGGTAGAGCTCACTAAAATAATTTTATGGGGGGAAGTTCCACGTTGAGGCACAAACAGAAAAAATAACACATTAACTGAAATTTAAAATTTTCAGTAGCAGCATACTTCACGAGTGATTCCATGCAGAAAATGCAAAGATGGTTTTATAAATTACATCCACCAACAGTCGGACAGTTAAATTCTCCAAAAGGTTGGTTGACTGACATGTAGACGACATGCTAAAACCCTTGTACTTCTACCGGATGTTTCGTCCACATGGTCCAAAATGACTCCCTCCAGGTGTATTTGTCGTACATTCCTCGATCTATCGTTACTAGCGATAAATAAACAACCGTCGATGTAATCGCTGAAACATTTTGTGTGGTTCGGCTAGCGTCTACATGGAAAGCGTTCCTCATACAGCCGTTCTGTTACTATTAGCAGCACCGTACATTAGATTCATATCTGCCTTTTCGTTATTAGTAAAATCAGTCATGACGACCGAAATGTCAACTGCAAATGCTGATTTTGTTGGTGCAGTAGATCCCTAGCTCACCTCTTTGCTGCCTTCAACTATTGCCAATATTGTCAACCAATCACATCATGAAGGTCGCCAAGCATGCATGGTGGTTGATGGATGCAATTTCTAAAACTGTTTTAACATTTTCTCTACGGAATCTATCGTTATGTGTGCTGATGAATGTTTTATGTTTCAGTTAATGTGTTACTCTCTTTTTGTTTGAGCCATAGCGCGGCACTTTCGTTCATCTATTCCAAAGTAAAAATTGTTTTAGTGAGCTCTACCACCCCTAAAGTTTATCCCATAATTTTAGAATCACCCTGTATATGCGTCCAATGCATTCCAGCCGGCATGGGTTGATTGTGCTTCAGCCTTGCCAAACTTATGGGGATTGTTTTGATTCGATTTTTGATTGACGTCGCACTCAAAAGCGACACGAGGGCTAATAGCGACGGACCTCGTAATTTTGAGCCTCGGTCAAATAACGGACACTACATTTCAACAGCATTCAACTCTTCAAACTTCCACACCAAGCTGATATGAGGATTTCAATTCACGACAGATATGACATGCATCAGCGCTTCTACGCGGTGGGATTTCAGTGGTTCTAGGGCACTAACTTGGAACTTCCTGACAAAAAGTTCATGCTATTTTGGCCCGTTTTAATTGACATCTGGCTTCAACATGCGACTCAACAAATAATGGCGGCCGCTACATCAATATAACAACCACAAACATTTTATTTAATAACTATAATGATGTACCATTAACTCCTTAAAAATAATTTTAACTTGTATTTAAATCTACCATAGAACTCGCCATTGTAAAACAGTGAAAATATTTTTAAATTTTATTTAAATTAAAAGAGCAAAAAGAATAAGAACTAGAATATTTGTTTTTAATACATGCAAGCTCAGAAAATAAAGTGAAACTTCAAATACGTTAAAGGCCACTCAACACAAAAGTTGCATTTTCTCAAACTGCCTTATAAATTTTTTTTATTTTCACCTGGGACCATTTTAAAAAAAAACCATTTTGTACTCATGTTAATGTCACATATGAATTAAAAGAGATTTTCTTACTGTCAACTCTTTTGATCAAACGCCTTTAAAAATAATTCTATTTTAATCGAGAAATATTTTACACGCAAGACCAAAATTCCTTTCAAAAATCGCTTTTTATCAAGTTGATAAAGCTGCTATGTTTTTATCAACTTTCTAGAAGACAAGTTTGAAAAAAGTAAAAGTACCTATTATCGCAACATTCAAGATAACTCACCAAGTTGGGAATTTCAATTTCGCATGAGCCGCATGCACTGAATTGGCAATCACGTGTTTCGTTTCATATAATGTCGCCAATAGTTTGCGATAACACGTAAATAACAAGTATTTTTATTCTAAAATATTTTCACTGTTGAAAGGGCACAATGTCTTACTCTTTTTATTGATGTAATATTTTTCTCATTTTACACACAAGTGTGAATTCAAAGAACAAGCGCCCTGTTTTGTGCATCCTATTTCCTGTGCGAACGAATAGGTGAAGATGACGATTCCTACTTTATTAACTTCACATACAGGAACTGTGACGCGTATCTCTTTATTTTGAACAACAGTTAAAAGACAAGGGCAATACTTGAGTGAGTACCCCAATCTAAAACTACACCCCAAAGAGAAGATCGAGTCCCGATAGATTTAATATGGAGAATCTACATGGCAGGATCAAATCATCACTGAAAGAAAACACTCTTGCCCCTTTATATACTACGCAATGGAAATAGAGAATCAGTTACTCGTTGCATTTAATCTTTTCAAATCTTATTGTACTGTCACCTGTACAATGCTCAGAACTGCAGCTAACAACAGGCGTACAACTTAGCCCTTTGCCATGTTGAATTTCGAGGACCACAATCTGGCCTTTGCCGATCAGGTGGCATTAGCAACAACAGCATATCTGATATTATTAAATATATAAGGATCCAGAGAACACTTACCTATTCAATTCCATCATCGGATATGACATTCCTTTTATTGATTCGTTACAAGATACCGAATGATTAAATTCGAAATTGCTACCAAGATATTAGAAAATGTTTCAGAAAGATTGCAGACAAACATTACTCAACGGAAATGCAATAAAACTATGTTTCCCATTAAAAACAATAAATTAGTAATATTTCCCTACAGATCGTATATATATTTATTGGATTCGTTTTTATTTCTTACACATCCCATGTCTCTATTTTCCAGTACGTTAACTTACAGGTCTGGAAGCGAAAAAAATAAATTCTGTTTTGTATTGTAGAAACAAATACGCTTGATATCGACAAAACTTATTGCTTTTTTATAGAATCGAGTATAAGTTCCTTTTTTTTTAGAACAACACTCTCACACAGAATGAAACAGATCAAAATTTAACTCTAGAGACACCTGAAACCATTCTTCCGACATGAAAAGAACTAAAGAATGTTCAAATATTTCATTTACTTCAGGCACTTTTCAACACCTGCTGTCCTCCATGAAGAAAAGTGTTATTTTTCCTGGCACATATCGCAATAAAACGATATGATGTTCTTCCCTAGGCGCACCATCCCAAAACTGTTGTAAAATGAGCTATTTCCTTACATTCCTATCACTGTTCTAGAGATTTTTCTTTTTAGGTAGGAAAAGTGGAGGAGATTTAGTTAAAAGCTTTAAGAAGAAAGTTATCACATTTCGCGACAATACATTCGAATTGTTCTGAAAGTAATTCCACACTTTTACTGAAACTTTTAATATGAAAAATATGTTCCGAGTCTCAGAAAAATTTAATATCCTGTGAAGAATTTGTGTTTTTGGTTTTTCAAAGGAGGTCTCGAAACTATAACTCGATTAAATGTTCTCACGATTTAGTCGGTCCAAATTACACAATTTAACTACGTCCAAATTATTCATTTTGTAAATTTATTTCTCAGTTATATATTTTCCCCATGTTCTTTCTTAGTCAAGGATCATGTAGTAATAAAATATCAATAAATAATAAGAAACACATTAAACAAAATAATAAATATTTTTGCTCTGTTTTGATACGTTCGTATTTTTTTAAAAATTTTTGACAAGTATTTTATGTAATAAATTAATATTTTTTACAATCTTTTATATATTTAGCAATATGGATTGTATTATAATTTTTATTTAAATTTTTGTGATAAAATTTTTTGTATAAATCTATTTATTTGGAAAACGAAACAATAGAAAAGGGGGAAAATAGATGCAATAGTTCACGAGTAAAACGCCTCTGCTAGAGGCTGTCATTAAAATACCACAAGATAAACTTTTAAATATACTATTCGCGCAAACTTATCAAATACTAAACATTAATATTATTAAGATTAAATTATTAGACGTAAATTTACAAAAACACGTTAGATCTGCCACATAAGAATTAACTGTTTTTTGAAATAATGTACTAAAAATACAGATGCATTCCCTCCCCCTTACACACCAAATTAGAGAGTTTTTTCTTTTTTCAGTTCTGAATACATTCTAAAAATGTTACCAGTTTTCTAAACTATTTGAAGTTCAAACTGGCTTCTAGAATTAATATTCAATGTATAGTAAAAAAGAAAAATGGTTAACTACAAATTAGATAACTGCAAAAAATTGATAATGTTCATAATTGAAATCCATTTGAATCATTTTTATTAATTTATTAAAGCAATTAAGAAATTTTAAGATAGAATTTAACCAGTATATTAAACACTTTTTCTCGCGTCCGATTTCGCATCTAAGAAAATTAGAGTAAATTCCAAATTTCGGTAAATTGAGAGAATGTGAACCGCGCGCATAGATCTATCGGGCTATATATATACAAATAAAAGCTACCTAATGTAAATCGTTATTAATTTTACGGTATTAGTGTTAAAAAAACAGCTCAGAGAAAAACAAGAAATGACTATAGTGGAGTTATAACATCTAAGGCTGATACCAACATTTGGCGATTTATTTCCTGCTTACAGCCAATCGAAAAGTACTAAATTTTTCTCATAGGACAATATAGTTATTAAAAAAGTATAATGCATTTTCCGACTCATTATTCTTAAAAACAAAATGCAGAAGAACTATTCTTCATTGTAATCTAATAAATGAAAATATATAGTCCTCCATTAAAATATTAATGTGCATATCTTAATATAACTTTTAATCGAAAAAACAAATAGTGGGCTCAATTCATGACTGTCACGTAATGAAGACAAACACGTGTTCTCCATTAAATTCAAAACAAATATCAAACTAATGGACTAAATTCATGTGACGTCATAATCACATAATTTTAAACCACGTGTTTTTAGCCAATAAAGTTCAAAAACACATGTGACGTCATAGTTACGATAAATGCAATTATCTATTTTCAGCAAATCAGTTCATGCTCTTCGTTGTTGCCAAATTACGCTTTTTACAGAATTTTTTTTTTTTTTAAAAATTAATATTTGTCACATTTTATTTAAAACTACATGTATAAAACAAGACTCTTTTTTTTCTTTAATTTTAAAATCTTTTTGCAGAAATTTCTTTTTATAACTCTTGAGCATCTTTACCCAATTATGCAATTTGAAATTTTACCTAAGTTTTACAAATAGAATAAAAAGTACGAGCTAGTTAACTGTCCGTTTTGAATTCAATGTAGAACACGTGTTTATATTATCATGTGACCGTCATGAATTTCGTCCATTGTACTTGTTATTCTATTTGTAAAACTCGGAGAAAATTTCAAATTTTATAATTGGGTAAAAATGTTCAAATGTTATAAAAAAATAAATTTCGTCAAATGATTTTTAAAATTTAAAAATATCTTATTTAATGCGCGTACTTTTAAATAAAATGTATTTTTTCTACCTAAGTGCATTTTTGTTATTGAAAAATTTGTATTTTTAATTTTCTGAATAGATCAAAAGTTGGCAACAACTGATTCGCTGGAAACGCTTGATTGCTTTTATCATGACTATGACGTCACACGAGATTTTGAACTGATTAGCTAAAAACGCGTGGTTATCATCATGTGACGTCTTAATCACATGAATTAAGCCCATTTGTGGATGACGGTAAAACACTGGTCGATCGATTTACTTTATCTCTTTATTCCCAATAGAGTTAAAAAGATTAGTTATAAATTAGATATATTTTGTATTTATTATTATAAATTAGTTATATTTTGTATTTAAAAACATTAATTAGCGAAATATAACTCACGAACAAAATAAATCCCGAATTAAGAAAATTGAATTAAAAACTCTTTCTCTGAATTTTAATTTTTAAATCCGTTAAGTAAATCAAAAGCAGAAATCAAATTGTTGAAGAAATGATTAAAAAGTATTAAACTCAAATGCCAATACATTTTGACTTGGCACTCTTAAATCCCGAAACCGAATTTATACGATGTAAATTCCCATAAATGTAATTATTTCTCCTCATTCAGATTTACAATTGAATTAATTTCATCGCTGGCTCATTGAAAAGATTCCCGAGGGGAATCCTAAGGAAATTCCTCAGCGCATTTAATTCTGGGTATGCTATTATGTATGCAAGCAGCAAATGGATGCGGTCTCAGCTATGTGACTAAAATTGTACCTCCATAATATAAATCTGAATGTGTTGTACAGAGTTTTAAATATAAATATATTGCGTAATATTCAATTTAATTGAAAAAAAAATCCCTTTTAAGATCCTAAAAAAGTCCCTTGGAAAAAAAACCCTCAATATTTTTTTTCCTGGAAAATTAAATGTTTCTGGAAGATTTCGAATAAACTTCACTTTAAAACAACAATAGTGATCAAGTGAAGTTGACCGTTAGAGATAATTATTTACAGATATATTCAACTGTAAAATTAATTATATAACACTGTGCGCTTAAACTAATTAGTCAAATCCTTTTTTAAAGTCTTCATTTAACATACAAAAAAGACAACTTTTCACATTAATTCCTTTTTTGGAACAAAAATTACAATCTTCGCAATCCAATCAGAATGTCAGCTCAAAAAGCAATTTCTGCTGTAAAACTATATTCGCCTTCCCCACTAAAATATTCATCATAGAACCGATGCTGCCATTTATCTTGGAAGAGTGGATTTAAAAGAAAATTCCTGCCAAGTATCGTCAGAATGTTCGTAAAAATGGCTTTTTTTTGTAATTTTAAAGTGAGTGGTACTTATAAGTACCGTCGGTAGATAAGAGGGTTAAGGTATCCGAACACGTTGAAAATGACCAATTTCGGTCAAAGCAGATATTTTTATTTTTATTTTGTTGAATAATGGACTCTTTTGGTTTACAAAACATATTTTATTTTGTTTCTATGTTACCTAGAGGCCAAGTTACAATCAATTTTATAAAATTAGTGGGCATTTAAATTATTGGAAATCTATTATGGCGAGTCTGATAACTCAAAATGTTATAAATGTATTTCTGTAAAACGTTTTGAACCAGATATTTATATTATTTTCTAGAGAATGTATTGAAATATTTCTTATTGTATGAATATTTTTTGAGTTATGGGCTGTTATTTGAATGATGGTCATATAAAGAAAGAGTAAACATTATAAGAAATGTGACAATCAGCTCTAAAATTTTCAAATTTTAATAAAACAATAAAAGTTTACTACATTCTCTAGATCCGGGTGAGTATTGTCGATCGCGATCGACCAGTGGACACCGAGACATTTTGGGGTGACCTCCTTCATTAAGACTTAATAATCATTCCATTATAAGAAGGTCTAGAAATACATATGTGTTCGAATCTAAGCCCCGTCCCAAATTCTCAACAAGATTTTGTGAAAATAGAAAAATAGTTTAAAATGGGGTTTATCGATGTACAATTTTACGAAATTTAAATAAATTTAAAAGGAAAACTGAAGAAGGGAATAACTACCGTAAAATCGGGCGTATAACGTGCACTTTGAACACAAAAAGTGCGATCGAAATTTACGGGTGAGCGTTATACGCCGGGTATAAAAATGACAGCTTCAAAAAAAAAAGATAAGCAGAAAAAAATAAAGCTTTTACATATGTCGAAATACTGCTTACTTAAGAAAAATAACATTCTTTATGAATGAAAAGGGTTCAAGCTCTTGAAGAGTATTCTATTTTTTCCTACAACTTGGAATATATAAACTCGAATATATGACTTCAAAAAATAAGAGGATTGTACACGCATATTTCTAGTTTCTAAATGGGGGTGACTATTATACGCCGAATATACCTAAAAATAAAAAAAAATTGTATCTTAAAAGTATCGGGGCGCGTTTATACGCCGGATTTTACGGTAGTTATTTTATCAGTATTAAAACTTTTAAATACGTGCATGAAGCTGTAATTGCTCTAAATACCCTATTCAACACATTTGTCTCCCTTCGATTTTCAGCAGCATTGACATCGGGTAAAAAGCGCGGCTTATATTCGAGTAAATAAGTTATTTTAAAAAATAGAGAGGAAAAAAAAATCGAATGATAAAAGTAGATTTCGTTGAATAGAAAATGCACTTCGCTATTTGGAAGTAATTTTACGAAGAAAATCGTAAAATGTTCTTGGATCCAGGAAAATTTCGAGGAATAGAGAAATTTGTAAAATGGAGGTCCGGCTGTATTGTGTACTTTCTCTTAACATGTACGACACTAGTGGACCGCAACACCTTGAAAAAATTAGATGTAGCCCGTACCCTGGAAAAGTCTGCCCGCCCCTGCTCTAGATAAACGCATCTACTTTGTTTTAGTAGTACTTGATAAAAGTTTATATAACTTTTTTCTCTAATTGTTTTAAAGTTTTCCAAAATATTGCTAAAATTTCACTTATGCACGTAATTTTTGTATAATTTATATAATTTTTTAAAAATATTGTTAGTTAAATATTAGTATTTATTGATATTTAGTCCTAAAAAGCACTTATAATTTTTAAAAATGCTATTTTTTTTTAAAAGTACTCCGAACGTGTTTGGATACCTTAAGATGCATCACACAGCCGCTCCATACTCCTCCAGGTCTTCAGTGATTAGGACTTGGAACAACGCTGGCCACATGTTTGCGACCTATGACCACTTCTCTACCGCGGCCAAAGTACCTGTTTATCGATACAGATAACAAACCTTGCTTTGATAGTCGCAAAGTTGTGAATAGATGTCAGTAAAACGTAGAAAAGTAGTCGCTTGTTAAATTCAACAGATATACAATGTCTATGGTGAAAGTCTTTGTAATCTGCTCAGAGTTGCAGTGAAAATTTGAAAGTTTCCAAATAAATCGTAGTGTGATATGCTTAAGTTGCTGATTAGTGTTTTTTGATTGTTGTCTCCACCCACTATACTGCTCAATACAATGTTATTGCTATGATAAACTATCATCTCCATTTAATTCTTAAGAAAAACCACGTATTTATCGTCCCTTTTTATCCAAGAAGTCTATATCGTATTAAAAATTTTACTGAAAAATAATGTACTAATATATGTTTTATTTTAAAATCACGCTTTATTAACAAAACGAAACAATGCCGATGGATAACAATTTCGAACTTTGTTCTATGACTATTACAATTGCTTCCGCTTTGAGTTATCTGATACATCTGTTTGATTTAAAGGGCATGTCCCAAAAAATCTCCACATTACGGCTGTGTGGGCATGATATCCACCAATTATCAAGTTCTGCGCTTTAACCACCATCCATGCTGCGGCGACGTTTCTTACTGCACATACGTTAGTACGCACACACGGTATCAAAACGCCTTTATACTAATAAAAATTCATCGAATCATGCATATCAGTGATAAAAACAATATTCAAAGAACAACACTTACCGGGCATTTTGATGGTGTGTCTATAATAATCTTCCACTGTGGGCTTATAGGTAGTGGTGAAGAAGCCCTCCAAGTACTGGACCACCAGGGAGGTCTTGCCAACTCCTCCAGGTCCAAGAACCACCAACTTGTTTTCCCTTGAACTGCCCATCGAAGACTGTGAGGGGGTGTAGGTGTCAGAACTACGTCTCTCGCGAGACGTGGACAGACAAAAGCAGCTGCAGAAGGCTTTGAGAAGTTCACAACACAGGTTAGGATGGGATCGTTCTAACTCTGCAACGCTCTCTAAGGGTTCTTGAGCTGGTGTGGTATTTCTTAGATCTCTTACAATCACACGAGGCAATGACTCGTTGGGTCTGTAAAGACATATAATAGTTTAACATTAAACATTGTTGCAAATGGAGTCTTAAGCGATTGACGGAAGCAATAGTTTCACAGCCTAAGAATCTTCCATAAATTTTAGACCTGATTTCAATATATATTGTATTAAAGATTCACGACAACCATCGGTGATGTACTTCAAAGCCACCTAGGGAGCTAATGGCACCTCAGTAAGCCCCGCACGTTTTCTAAGGTAAATGAAATCTAGTTCAATTACGTATAGTATGTCAATGGGATCTTAAGGTATCCGACTACCCTAAAATTGTGTCAATTTTTGGTGGAATTCACACATTTTTTGGTGATTTTATTTTATAGGTTATCTTATTAGCTTTATAAAAATACAAAGTTTATTATTTTTCATTCACTAGAAAAAAATTACAAGTGTTTTAGTAAAAGCAGATTACATTACTTTAAGCAAGATGTCATACTTAAAAACGCGTTTTACTCGAAATGTGTTTTTTGGAAAATGCTCAAACAGGACAGCGATTGCTAAAAAAGTTCTCAAAATAATTAACTGAAATTTTTTGCGTATGATCTGTATAATAGTAGAAGTGCTTTAACCCTCAGATTTATCAATCACTGTTTTATTACAAAATTTACAGTCCCTTATGTTAATATAATCACAGTTATTATATGAAATTGCTTAAAATACTAAAGATAAAATGCTCTAGCTTTTATAAAAATTAAAATATCTCTTACCCTGAAGGTCCTTTCAAAAATGAAGAATATAGCAACATATCAGAATTGAAAATTTGTTCACATACCTTTTGGTACAGAATGGGCCACGTTTATGTTATTTTTTGTAAATTTTTACCCATTCTTTCCCATTTTAGCAATAATAATTTCTTTTTCTCTTCTTAATTTTTGCATATTTTTCTTAAAATGTACTAAACAAATCTAAAAACAAAACAAATCACCATATCTCCATTTAAAAAATAGCTGTCACAAGTATTCGGATACCTTAAGATTGGAGATATTGACTGAAAGTTTACTAAGGCATCCAAAGATTACGGCATAAAAATGAGGACAACAGGAAAAACAAAGATCCATAATGCCAAAACAAATTGCAATGAGTGTCATGGCAGTAGAAAAATGACTAGATTAGTTTTGAAGCGTCTTCTGTGTTAGTTGAAAATTTTGCAATCAGCCATTCAACCATATAATGTGTAGCCTTACTGATGAGAACTGGATGGTCCAAATGAACCTGTCATTTGGACTATCTTTCCTTTCCTCGTTGTAAAGCCCACCTTCAAAATCTCCCGAATATAGTTTAATTCACGCACAAAATACTTCTCAAATATTCCTTCTGTTTCATAATTAACTAGCTCCTTTATTATTTTTGATGCTTGTGGCTCCAGTCCTAATTTTACCTCTTGTATTTTCAATGCTGTTCTTTCACACCTAATACAAAAAGATAAACGTCTGATGTGGAATAATTATCCAAGGAAATGTACGGATATCAGAGAGAAAAATATAGTAAAGAATACAAATCCCGAAACTCCATATTGAAGGCTTTGTGCGAGTGTTAAAGCTGTCTTCTCGCAGGATTTTTAAGACCCGAGGTACACAAACCAGGACTCATCTTCTTTAAGAGTAATGTCCAATTATGCTAATATTAATTTTTGTGTGACCAAAACACGTATGTCCACTCATTATATCGCTGGCTAAAAAATTTGGAACATTTCGTACATTCACAACGTTCAAACAGGTAAAGTTTATATAAGGTAAATTGATTTTTCGAACTTATTTTATGAAATTTCTATAATCCATTTCAATGTAATATAAAAGAATCATGGAGTTATTTACACGCACAAAAAAGAATGACCTAAGCAAAGTTATTTATGTTAGAATACGATGTTTTTTTATGAGTTTTTTTAATTCAACATATAACATTAATATATTGAAGTATTTTTGCTGAAAAAATGTTTCGAAATGGTGTTCCATCATTCAACATCAAGCAATAGAGATGTCAGTTCTATCAAGAGAAGTTCACAAAACCAATCACTGGTTAGTTTTACTTAAGTATGTGAAATAGGACGTTCTCATCTTCAGTAGCGTACTAGATTTCAAGTTTCTATTGTTTTTTCTGAGGAAGGTTTGATTGCAAGAAATCACTTAATTCAACTGGATTGTGAGTTCTCAAGCGTGTAGAGGGAAGTGCTGGTTCAAATAGTATTCTCTGTTTAAATTGTGAAACCTCGTTTAAATGACACATAGCAAAATTTTTAACTACAAAAAAATTTATCATTGGATCACAAAATGGCAGCATAGCTGAACTGATGAGAAATTTTCGTTTCGCCATAAAATCAAATTTTCAGATGCTAGTTTCACTTGAACATTCCTTATAAATAATAAGTTTTCTTCTGTATTAATATCACACTAAAGAGACACAATAAGCTTCACTACTAGGATGCATCTTAAGCTATAATATATCACACTATGGATAGTGCAGAAATCTGAATTCAATCTTCTGATTGGATTAAAGCATCGCCAACAACAATACCGAACACTTCAACTAGTAGACTGAAATTAAAGTCCTTTACTACAATTTCATTCAGAAATATTAAAAAAAGACATTATGGAATATACTATTGCACACATATCAAATTAGCTTATCCAAATCTAAAATCCATAAGAATACTGCTACAATTCATTAATAGAAAATAAGAACGGGTGGGGGAATCAATTTCTTTTATAGTTTGTTTATTGGACCATTCTTAAGTAAACTGTTTAAAATAATTGATTACCATGTAGCGCTCAGTGAACATGCTTCACTTCGCATTAACTTACAAGACAGTTTTTTTTTTAGTTTACCAATTGATCCCAATTCAAAGTGTGGATTATGTACATAAGTAAAATTTAAAGTACATTTCTTAGCTTCCTTTGATTTAGTTTTAAATTTGGTTTTGATTTTGAAGCAACAAGGGAGGTATTAAGGACCTCATTCAAGTCATAAAGTAAACCTGAGCCGGCTTACCACACCAATATGTGGACTTTGAGCCTTGATAGATTTAACGTGTAACAGCTCTAATATTCTGGGTCTTTAGAGGCTCCAGGAATCGACTATGCAGGCCGTGAGTTCGTGCCAACGACCACTTGACTAACGCGGTCACTTTCCCTTTTCGATTTATTAAACTCTCTCTTACAAAGTTGAAACTTGGTAAACATGTTTCTTCTGGTGAGAACGCGGATAAGATAGATATCCAAGATATTTACCTAGTTGTCTTATTATAAATATGAAATTAATTTCCCATTAATTTCTTCTTAAGCTCAATAGTGTTTTGCATGCCATGGCTGACTCGCTGAACCTCCTTTAGTTGACCTTATCAGTCACGATGGCCATCCATCGGTTGATTCCCATTAGTTTGAGATGCTTTTCGACATCATCTAACCATCGTGTAGGTGGTCGACTTCTATGTCTTGTCCCTTCAATTTTTGAAAAAGTTACTTTTTTGGTGGGAAAAGCATCGGCATATTTGTACAGATGGCCCATCCACCTGCTTTTATAGTTCTTACAATGTCAGTCCCGCCATATTTGCCATATTTCCTGCAAATTTCATGATTCTAAAGAGTTCTCCACTCATTGTTATCCTGAATAGGTCCAAAGATTTTCCTTACGATTTTTCTTTAAAAAACGAGCAACTTTTCTTCCTCTGCTTTACTGAGAGTCCAACATTCACTTCTACACAGAGTAATAGGCCTGATTAAAGTTTTATACTTAACTTTTTCAGTATTTTATCCAACTGTAATATATTCTTTCCGGTCTTTCTTTCTCTGGCAACGAAACACATTATCTACTACTCCTTAGAAATTTATCTAAGGAAGTCTTAATTTTGTGGGAAAGGAAATGGGTCGACCCCCAACAAAAACTGTGTCTCTACCCATGTCGCTCTATTTCTTGTATCTCTTTAATGTGAAATCGTTAGTTGTGTGGTAGCTCTTCTCGTCTATTGTTCAGAAGGGAATCATAAGCTATTTCATGTGCGTGTGTTATTTTAGTGTCGTACTATAAAGCAACTCGAGGGCAATTGGAGACAGATCTCGTTATTTTGAACCATGGTCAAGTGACGAGGACTTCAACTGAGCTGGCACTTTTCTCCGAACTTCCACCCCACAGCAACAGGATGACTTTGAGCTAGACAGATTTAAGATCTATCAGCCCTTCTACTTGTTGGTCTTCAGTGGTACTAGGCTCTAGTTCATGAAACCTTTGCCCGCCCGTTATGCTGACCACTAAGCTACCATGGACGAACATCATATGCATCTATAAACTATATATTTCCCAAGCCATTAAAAATTATATGGTTGACTAAAATAATTTAAAAATTTTTAACAAGCAAAACGGATCCCAACCATATGGGATTGCTATGCTTTTCGAACTGATTACAAAAAGGGTGAAACAGTTGGCTCGGAGCTAAGTCTATACAAAGGAAATCTCGCCAAATTGCGCCAAAAATGGTAAATAAATTAACTCTGTGGCGCAACAGCCAATGAAGGCCAAGGCCTACTGTGTCCAATTCAGGAAACGTAATCTTGGGCTCTGAAGTGCAAGAGCAGACATTCCTGTCAGGTGGGCTGTCTGACGCGATCCCCCCCCCAGTGTTAGGTTCCCAAGCAAGTTTGGTCCTCATTTATCGACCCACTGAAGAGATGAAAGGTTGAGTCGATCTTGCTGAGCCCGGGATTTGGACCTCGGGCCTATATGGTGAATAAGTACTACATAAAAAAAGTTTCTTATAGAAAACATGTAAATCGAAGCTTTACGATGTAGCTAGAGTTGATTTAGTAATAAAGGATAAATTCAATTTACACACAGGAGTATTTTTAAATATTTTATTTACCTACGTCTCAAATATATGAGAGAATTTTCGTACATATATAATATGCTCATATAAAAATTATTCTTCATAGTCATGGGCGCGTATTTTTTGTGCAAAACTGAATCAAGATCATTTTTGTCACTTGAAGATGCTACTTCGCACTCGTACAGAAATGATACCTCTTTTGTAATGCAATGTTGTCGGGATAACTTTATATGACGACAGTTTATTGGTTAACTGATTGTGTATGCCGCGATAACCAGACATGAAAATAGAAAACTATTCTAAGATTTTAAAGTCCTTTCGAAATTGGCATTGATTGCAATAAACTGGATTTCCAATTTCAAAATTAAAACCATGCATGTCTAAGAGAAATTAATAATTTTCATTTGATAAACTTCCTTTACATACTTAATAAGTCATGCCAAAAAAAAAAGAGCCCTTATGAACAGGTTTGAGCACATATTTTTATATCAAAGCCATTCCTTATAATATATTATTTCCGTTTTCTGTACTGCGATTTCCATTGAATTAGTTCTTTTGAGGGGGGGGGGGCAAACGTTGAGCATTTTCTGACACTTTTGGTATATGCTGATAACGTTTTGTTATAAATCCCTGTTAGTATACATTTACAGTAGATCGTTTCTCCGAACGTTTATTATCGGGAGCGTCAAATATCCGGACCAGTTTCTTTTGTCAACTACATGTACTGTATACTAATACGTTTTCAAACAGTGCAATGCTCAACAGTTGTTTTGCGTGAGACCAAAAGTGACGGGAAAACCCAAGGAGAGGGATACTAGGGGAATTTCAGTTGTGTGATTCCAATCGATCTCAGGATTTCAAGAATGCGATGAAGACGTAGAAAGCTGAATGACATGCGATGCAGAAGACTGTCGATTTCAAATGCTCAATGATGACGAGATTGTGACTTCCGTGCAAGAAGAATCCGACCCTGTAGACGATGAAACAGATGAAAACGAGGACAATAACACCGAAAGTAGCAAGGATCCATCAAATGCGGACGCTTTTTTCAGCGTTAGAGACAGCTATGGAGTGGTACGAACAACAATCAGAGTGCTGTCCTACTCAACTACTGCTGCTGAAGAGAATCGGAGACCTTACAGTGAAAAACCGAAGGTGTACAATGGTACAGCGAAAAATAAGTCATTATTTACCACAATAAAGGTTAAATTGTGACATTTTGCACCTATTTGGCTTTTTCTTCAAGCACATTTCCCACATGTGATTTCCAATATTCCTATAGTGTCCGATTTCATTTGCTGCATGGATCGCATTCGGTTTTCGGTTATCCGAATAATCGCGTATCCGAACGATGTCCGGTCCCAATTGATTCGAATAAACAACGTTCTACTGTATTAAAATGTCTTTTATTATTTATAACTGTCTGTAGTACAGGCGTTGCTCTATAAACAAACACGAAGGCTATTGGCTCGTAATTTTTTACCATGGTTAAGTGACCAGGACGACATCTGAGCTTGCACCCGTTCCCCAAGCTCCCACACCACGCCAATGGTTAAACTTTGAGTTACAACAGACCTAGCATGCATCAACTTCTCAAAACGACGCGTGTCTTTAGTGGCACTAAGGGCTCGAACTTATTACACGCTAGCCATGAGTTTTTACTATAACCATTACGCTACCGCGATCCTCCAATAATACAGACAAATAAAGGGTGAAATTAGCACTCTGAAATATTTGTTAATTTTTAATCCTAAGAGTTTGCATTTGTTGCATACTCTGATGGCCACCGTCTGAAACTCGTGGTCGATGTTGTCGAGTTGCGAGTTAGAACCCTAGTGCTTGTTAAATCTATCTCTGGCTCGTCCTCCCGTTGGCGAGGCGTGGATGCGACACCAACTCAGGTGTAGTCGTCATTTGATCATGGTTGAAAATTAGGAAGTCCGTCACCAATACCCTTCGTGTTTTTTCAGAGAGCGACGTTAGTAAACACCTCATTGTGCGTATGTTTTAATAATGTTTATCTCACTTCTTCCATTACAACTTTACTATTTATTTGCCGTACTTTAATTTGGATATTCCTTATGAATTACTTTACAAAAAATGATTTAAAAATTTAATCATATAGATAACTATTACTTGTACTATTTTTACAATCCAAGTATGAGTTACTCATTTTAAATAGCAAAAATAAAATGAGTCTCACATTTTTTTCTATATTACTCTTTATTATGAATGAAGTTATCCAATTTTTATTCTTATTATATAATCATAAATAAAATTATATATAACTATCTTATTTTTTGTTCAGAGGATTTTTTTCAATAAATGTATATGTAGCATTTGGAGACTTAGTTAGTTCCTTTTATTTTCAGAAGGAAGCAAATGCATTTCTTTCCTCCCCCCATAAATATTCTTTTAAATTATCTATAACGACCTACAGTCTCATCCTTTTCTAAAAGAAACTCAAAATACCTCGTTATATTTTTAAAATACATTAAATGTGAATTTATGAAGTCATTTCCATGTGCAGTAATCTTAATTTTCTATATTTCATAGTGTGCGTTATATAGAAACAAGAGATTTTGCGCAGTAAATTACAGAATTTGTAAAAATTGTACTAATGGAGTTTAGCCCCATACATTAAATTATATTTTATGTCCCCGTCTCTCATCTTTTTCGTTGTTAGAACAACGAAACAAATTTTGATGGATTAAATTTACAGTAAAACTATTTCATAGCCTGAAAAATATAATACTCTTAGAGATGGTTCAGAATTACAGAAACGTTATTCGAATTTGTAATATATTTGGCAATATTTTACTGTGAAAAAAGTACTAAATGTAATGAAATGTTTAAACAAAATTTCTTTTAAAATTCAGACATCTTCTCAAATTACATTCATTTAAATCATTTCTCTGAGCAATTGAAATAGCAAAATAAAGCTGACAACATAATATTATTGTAATATGAAAGAACCAATAGTTTCAAATAACAATTAATGCACTGCGTACTTAAAAATAGAATAGAATTCATGTTTTGAATAACAATTTTTATTTACAACTTAAATACGCTTCTAATTAAATTAATCCTTTAATGGTAAAGAATGTTGCTCCACACTAGTCTTTTGCTTAATGTAGAATCTCCTTTGTGGGATTAAATTTACGAATAAGTTATAATTAATTATCAATAATTATCAATCTAACTATTTGAGAGAAGTCGTCATTTATTATATACCAAAAAAATATTAATTGCGCTAATTCTAAATTTTAATGTATAGTTTTAAAAAGGAAAAAAAAAATGTTTTGATATTTGGGTATTTCCTAGCGCAACATTCTATCTTATAACATGTATTTTTTAAATAATTAGATTATATATTTTGAGTAATGAGGAAGAGCAATGCAATCTATATTACATTTTAAGAATTCTCAGGGATATTAATTTTGTCCGAAGGGCTGAAAATAAACAATTTTCAAATAGGTATAATCCCTTTAAATTAAATAATTCAAATCTTTTTACACATTTATAAAAGAATGAGGTTTCAAAAAGTGCAAAATATATAAAATATAATCATAATTTGAAAAAAATATAAGCATACGAAAATAAAAATAACATTTCTACAAGAAATATTATATGTAATTTTTATGTTGAGAATGATATTTTCTAAAACAGTAGTTTTTGATGTATAAAATTTTGTAGAATTATAAAATGTATCATATTCTTTAAACCCTACCTAATTTCAGTATTATATATCTTTTTCATTTCAAAATAATTAAAAAATATTTTTTATAAATTTTAATATGGAATTTTTTTATTTTTAAAATAAAATATAATTTATTATAATTTTTATATAAAAAATAGTTACAGTGTAATTAGGATACACACATTTAACTTTATAAATCAACTTATTGCTAGTAATTACAGCTACTATTTTAGAAAATATGCGCAACGTAAATTGTAATATTTTTTTACAAAAATGTTTATTTTCGTATGCTTATAATTTTTAAAATTATGATTATATTTTAAACATTTTACACGTTTTTAAAGCTCATTCCTTTATAAATAATGTATAAGGTATTCTAATTGAAATTTAATTTCGAAGAATTACATCTATTTGAAAATTGTTTATATTTTCAGCCCTCGAGACAAAGACATCCCTGAGTTAGCTGTGACCACGTTGCCTATGTGCATTTATTTATTCTTTAAATCAATGTATCATATTACGCAGAGATATTATTAATTTCAATATTTAACAAATCATTCTTATTCTCGGAAATTATATTTTTTGATTTCCTTATTTTAAATCTTATACTTTGAAACGGTATATTAAGAAGAACAATTCTTTTTAAAATATAATGATCTATATGTTTTTTTTTTAAAAAATTTTCTCAAAACTTTTTGTTTTTAACATTTTTCAATTCCTACTATTAGCTCACACTCTCTTCCTTGTTCAAATTTTCAATCGTTAATAAAATGCATTTTAAAGCACTCAATTGAGCTTAAATTTTATATACAGGCTTATTTTGGATGGCAATGCAGTTATTTAATTACAATTAATAAAAATTAATTGATTAAAACTAATTCAAGGAATTACAAATACAGCCACGTTGGCAACATTTTTGGCGGCCATTTTGGTAGACCTGACTTGAAAGGTTTTTTTTTCTCAAATTTTTAAGCGCTAATTTGAGGTGGAATTTTCTATACACTATTGTTTGGGGTAACAAAACGATAATTTAATATAATTAATTCAAATTAATTGACTGAAATTAATTATTTAAAGAACTATAGATACAGCCACGTTGGTTTCAATTTTAGCGACTTGGGTCAAAACTTAAAAAAAAGTTTCTCGCGTTTCAAAGCATTTAGTTGAAACGAAATTTTATATACACGATTGTTTTGGATGCCACTTAATGCTGTGATTCTGTTATATGTATATTTATATTAATTGTAACTATATAATACAAAGTAACTGAAATAATTTTTTTTGTTGATCTAAGTAGGAATTGACATAAAAACTTTTTTTTTCTTGTTTGTAATGTAAAACATTCTCCAGAAGGTACACACGTTTTATTAGCCCTTTCAAGACCGGATGATTTTTCCTGCTAAGCCTAACTCCACTTAGAAATTCATATAAAATCATTACTGTAATAAAAAAATTCGAAAAATTTATAGTTTGTAATCATTCCAAAATCACATCACACCAGTGTTATCACGGACTTTAGAAAGGGAAAAACGCAAGTTTACGTATATTACAGTGTCCGCTAAAGGGATCCCATGCGATCATGGTGTTGAACGTGTTAAAATTTGAGTTGAGAAAAAATAATCATTTGTCCACCAACATTATCAATGCCGTATCTCGTATTTGAATTTCACTATGTAATATACATTTTACAGTGTCAGTGTAATGCAGCTGAAAACATTTATGCTTTGGTTGTGAATTTTGATTATCTGAGCATTCGGTAAATTTCATACCAGATTGTTTATTATTTAGTAAAATGAGAAATTTTCCCACAGATTAGTAAACTGGATTAACTTTTGTTATAAGCAAAATATACTCGATAGAAAAAATAGGAATTTTAATTTTAAATCTTTAAGAAGGATGAGTAATGGAAATTAAACATAAAGATGACAATATTGTGTGCTGAAACTTCGCAAACCAAGCTATTATTCTAAAAATACAACAATTTTTAAGATCACAACCATCGGCAAAATATTGCTGTTGTAAAAATGCACCAAGAAATGGTGTATTCCAAAATATATGTGTAATTAATTATGATATAGTTTTGAAAGGTTTCCGCAAGTATCTAGAAGGCCTTTATCTTAACATCATTTAAACAATTCCGAATTAATATAAATAGAGTGCAACATCGAAAATTCTTTTTGAGAAACGGTGATCAAAATGAATATTTTTTTTTAGCCATGGGAAACCCAAAAAATGCTTACAGTTACAGAACTGGCGTACGGATAATTTTGTATTTAAAGGCCAGCTAAAATGATCCTAAATTGAACAGTACTGCGAAGTAACCAGCATCTCAGGGAAATCATTAGCTATAGGGAGGATCAGCTTATTTAGAAAACGGCCATGGAACAGCCCAGAAGATCTAGGAATGCTTAATAAACAATGAGGAATCATTTCGACTGATGTCTTGGAACAGGTTTCTCATTTACTCTCTCGTATACCATCGAAGTCATTCTTAATGAATAGCCTCGAGAAAACAATCTCATCGAACATGGGTTAGAGCTATTACAGCGGTCTACCGGTTGTCATCTATAGTGGTGCCGTGCATCAGGAGAATGGAGGTTGATTTTTTTCGATCATGTATTTCGTCGTGTGATGATAAATCACTTGTTATTTTGCTGACCACTTATGGCGATTTTACATCATAGCTTTTATGAGAGTTTTACATAAATAGTTAATTTTAAAATGCGAAGACTTTATTCTTGTAATACGGAACTTTAATGTACTCGGCCATCATCAGCTGGTATTATTGTACTAGATATGAAAATTTTTATCGTATAAAGCCACTCACACAAATTCAAAATATACTCATTGTTTTTATTAGAAATTTGATTAATGTCTGTATTAATCAATTTTTGTTTTGAATCTTTAACAACTAACTGCTATTGAGATTACAAACATTCCTCATACTATTCGGCTTCAAAGACCAGTCTCCCACATGCAATGCGTATTCGCCTGTCATGGCAACCATGTAGAAAATGTGTAGTCCAAATAAGTCTTTTGCCCAATCTGAGTTATCATCAGTAATTGGTGTCCGGCCTATGTCATATGCTTTTTGATTGTGTTTTGTCGTTTGTTTTGGGTTGGCCATTCGTGGAATTTTTGTGCGTGCATAAATCGTTCATTTCTTGAGACGCGTATCGTTTCAACGCTTCTAAAGGTTTCTGTATGTGCTGAAAGGCTTTTGAGATGGGAAAAGGATGTGTTGTCATTCACAATTCCCCTCTCAATAACCGCAACCGTGAGCACCAATTTGTTGCCGCTCACAGAATCTTAAGCTCATGCATTTGAATGACTATATCTGAAATCTCATCTCGATTGATTGAGCAGAACGACCTCTGAAGATGCATACATTGTCAAAAAATTTTATAACCACCATTTACATGAATTATAAATAATTGAAAGGAGCTTGAAGTGTCCAATACCCTTGTGGCTGTCCTAGAACTAATGTATCTTTTCAGATCTTTAACACCAATGTATCAAATCGATACTTGACGTGATTTAAAGCACAGAACATTATTACATTCTTCAAGGCCAAAGGCTGAAAAAATGTACACCAAAAATTATCTAAACTGATGCTAAATACTATTGACAAATAAAATGAAGTTCGAGTGAATGAATTCTGATATTATAAGGATCGAACATGCATCACAACTACTCAACATAATTTTACTTAAGGTGTAATATAAAATGTTATGAAATTTGATTTGTGTTAAGCTGTACTAAGAGGTGAGCAAAAGTTTCTTATAATTAAAATTTTCCAATTAAAAAGCCTTTAGAATCATTAATAATAAACCTAAACAGTGGCGTAACTTACACCTCCGCATCACGGGGGCCCCAAAGTTTGACTGACGCCAAGTATGTACCCTTCGTAAGATCCGGCTTGGGCAAATATCCGACTTTGCAGAGGGGTCCTAACATTCTTCGTTACTCTACTGAATCTAAAAAAAAATTAATATTGAGCTTTCTCAACAATGTCACACTGTATCTTGCTTATAAGTACTTTTTCTGCACAATATTGCATTACATTTATTGATGCTTTGAAACTCATCCCCTTGTGATTTAAGGTATAACTGAAAATAAAATCGACTGTTTATGCCACCAAACTTCCAAAAACTCATAATTCTCAATATTTTACTTCGTGTTTTTTGCTATACACACTTTTATACTCCTGAAGTGGCGCATCTATCAGGTAGGACAGAACCCGCGATCTTTGGATCCGAAACCGAGTAACTTAACCACTACACCAAAATGAACACCATGGTGCGGAGGTTGTTACTGGCTTATAAGATAGAATCGCTACACACTCCTACCAGTGAGTTAGGTTAGGCGAAGAACGATGTAGTTGTTATATATGTGTTAGCTGCTGCGTCACTAGTTGTGACGGCTTTTTTTTGCTGGTTGCGTCATTCGTGCTGATGCTTGAGGGTTGCGTCACCATGCGACGGCTTGAAGATTGCGTTCACTATGCGACGGCTTTTGGTGGCATTTGCGATGGATAGATGTCGCCACTACAGTTCTGAAGGTTGCTTTTTTTCTGAGTTCAGCCAGGGTCACCAATGAAGTGGCGCTTCTATCAGGTAGGACAGAACCCGCGATCTTTGGATCCGAAACCGAGTAACTTAACCACTACACCAAAATGATCCCCAAGGTGCGGAGGTTGTAACTGGCTTATATAGATAGAATCGCTACACTCCTTTATTTCGGTACAAACATAACCAAATCGAAACGGGTATACTTTTCAAAAAGAAACATGCTGAATAAAATTATAAATAGTTATACAAGCTTTATGTAATTGCATTCCCATTCAACATATACTTGAGATCACTCAGAAGATTTCAATATAAGCATGCTCAATAATTTATAAACATCAAGTGAAGGTAAAAGGGGGGAAAACACATTTTCACAATAAGCATGAAAAAAGAAAACCTCAAGAAAATTGCATGCTATAAACAATAAAAATATTTTAAAGACACATTAACCTTCAATGCACAGTCCGATGATAGTCACCATTAATATAAAGGATGCCACAAATAATAGACACAAAAAACACATAGAAAATAGTGAAAAGACACACAACGTGCAAAATAACAATAGTAGTTAAGAGCAAGCATATTGAAAGTAAGTAGACACGAAAGAAATGACACGTGGTGTCATTCCAAAAAGGTGCACATACATACACAGAATATATTCATGATCGCCACTTGTCTTTTAAAGACACCAATTAACAACATCAAGCCACCATAAAGGAGGGAAGTGACATTTATTGCTGGCATCTGTGGTTTTCAGTTGGTTAAAAACACACCCAGAGGCCAGCAAGGAATAAAAGTGTGCTTTTCTTACCTCATACCTTGGTGATTATTCTGTCAGCAAACAAGTTGATCAATGAGCTGATGGTATGCCAAGTGTCTAAAAGGAAGATTGTATCTATAATAACTGCAAATAAAATTCAATTTGTAATTCGTTAAAAAGTTAGGGATTTATGAAAAATTCTCGCAAATTATACTCGTTCTCAGTTTCCAGTGAATCTCGTTGCAAAGAGTTACATAATATACGAAATCCCCACCGAATTTGACAAATATGGTATTTTAACAGGTCTATCCGCGTACATATTACTAATCCTTTTGGGGGAAATTCTATCAATGTAAATATTGTTCAATTGAAAAATTTCCTCCGAAGAAGATGCGATCTATGTAAACCATGTATATTTAAGCATTCACTTTTAGGTTCGAGAGAGAGGTTAGGAGTTAGATAACAGAAATTAGTGATTTACATGAAGTAATTGAAAGCGAGACGAGAGCGACTCGTCGATTAATTTTAATTAATATTTATAAAATTGATATTTGACGGTTCAGTCAGTAAGATATTGGAACTAAAATCAAATCGACCAGATGTTGATTATTTGAAATATAGTAGATACGATTATTACTACTAAACGTAAGTGATTCTACTTATAATAAAAAATCTCATCTTTTTGCTTTGGCTCCAAAACTTTATATATGTTCATTTCTTATCCTGGGTTTGTGAGATTTATAAAATTATTAATAAATTATATTTGTTTTGGTTATGGCTAGTGTTCATCATAACTCTCAATCATTAACGGATTTCGGAGAAATAGTTTATAGTACCTCTGAAAAGATATTGGTGTGTAGAACCAAATTTTTAAGGGATTTATTTCTATAATATAAAGAAATTTATTTTTCAAAATATCAATTCTTTTCGACAATGCCTTCTCACCATTTTCAACCTGCTTGCCTTAGCCGTATCAGGATGGTCTTCGTTTGCTTTTTTTTTCGTTTCTTCGGTAGAGAGTTCCGTGTTTTCATTCACTTCCTCCACCGAAAGTCCACGAGTCCAGGGTACCTTTTTATTCTTGGTCTTCAACACTGCCGAAATTTTCCATGGCTAGACTCGAAGATATCATTTTCCAGTCGTAAATTATCAGGCTTATTTCTTTTTCCACATCAGTTGCTTCTCGAATAATCAGTGACTTCCAAAATGGGATACAAGACAGAAGTTTGGCAATGATTGGTTTATCAACAGCATTGCAGTATAAAGCCGCATTCACTCCAAGGAAGCAAGTAGTGAGCGCTAAAATGTAAACAATCAGAGTCCCTTGCAGAGGGGAATTAAGGACTCTGATTGGCCACATCTTTACCGCTATCTACTTATTTTAACAACTACTAAGATGTAGCCAATCAGATTCCTGAATTCCCCTCTGCAAGGGACTCTGATTGGCTACATCTTTCCCGTTAGCTACTTATTGCTTTGGTGGGAATAATCCTTAAGGGTCATCAACCAAAATCCATGAAGGCTATTGGCGACGGACTTCGTAATATTGCACTTTGATCAAATGACCCGAGCTGACACCCTCTCTCTAAACCTACCACGCCAACAGGAGGGTTTGGAGCCTCGCCAGATGAAACGTGCATCAGCCCTCCTCGGCAGTTCCTCAGTGGCCCTGGGATTCGACCCGTGGACGCCGTCACGATTCGTGACCATACCTGCCCGACTCGATAGAATTCACAACACAGGGATATCTTCGCTTTCACTTCACACATGCAGTGCATGCTATATGTCTTCTTATTCTGCCCTATAGTACCGGATGAGAAGTTAACTCCAGACACTATTGATTATCACATATGACTGAAATATTGTCCTTTTTTCCTTGAAATTGCTTCTTTACTTTTTGCACAAATTCTGTAACATCATGAAGTAATGTTGTTGTTGTCGTGTCCTTCCGCAGGGAAGGAATGAAAGTTGCCGTTGCCTGTTAAACAGGTTGGACTTCTTAACGATAGATGGCGACACCACCTATCTCCCTCTCCACAATTTTGGCATGGAACTGAAGGGGAGGGAAATATTCTCCAGCCCCCTGCACTCGTGGTTTCTTCTGCTGCGACCGCCCACAAGACTTTCGGACCCACTGATTTAACGAGCACGTACTCCGTCTATAATCATGAAGTAATAAATGCACAAATTTAGTAACATAAATTTTTCGATATCTTGAAAAAAATGGTTCATTTCCTAAAGTTTTGTTGAAACTTTTGCTCTACACGCCAATACCTTTCCATCGGTAGCCTATTTGTCAAATTCGGTGGGGAACAACTCTCACTTTTCTAGTACGGCAAAAAAATTTTACTCGTCTATTTTACCGATGCCGGATCGAAATTGAATTTCACAAATTTTTTAAAACCAGCAAAATGTTGTTAACTCATTTTAATTATAATGACTTGTATTATAAATGTTAACGAACCATATCTGCTGATAATTAGCCCTTTAATTATTTTCGTAAAAATGGTTGAATATAGTCTTGATTTTGAAGTCATTAATTGATGAGCGTAATACAAGACCTTTAAAAGTTGCCAACATTGTTCCTCTCCAGAGTCCCATATTACACCATTCGTTAATTAAGTAGAGTTTTGTTGTTTTTTACATTTAATTAAAATTTTGTAATAAGTTTCCTAGTAAAAAATATTTCAGTCTTTGCTCCCATTTCATAAACATAAAAGGATCTTTCAAGACATTCTTCAACCAACGATGCCTTAGAAGAAAAATACGTGATAATTAAATATAATTAAGTAAACTTACAATGAGGTCTATTAACTCTACTTTTGTCTGGCAAAAAACGGTATTGTAAATAATCTATTTTCGTTGCTTCAATTGATAGAGAAATATCAATTTTTGTTAACAAAGAAATAGTTTTAAAGATTAATAATTTCAAAAACGATCATTTTAATGATTATACAATAAATTCCAATTTAAATACTTTTTTTTTCTTAAAAAAATAGCTGCTCATCATCAAAATAAAAAAAACATTAACTACAAATAATGTTATATAATTGAGTTTATTTCATTTAGTTAAGGTTCTTCGTGTGCCATGTTCTTGTATTTCTTCCATTTTACGTTTTAAAAACATCTTTTTATAAGTAGTAGGAAATTAAGGAGGTAAATAAGGAATGACACAAGGGAAAAAAATTAGGTTCCAAATAAAAAATTCCATTCATTTATTCCTACTTTATACTTAATCGGAAAAGATAAAGATAAGAAGGTTTATAATGCATATCAATTTTTTATCCCTATTAATTGCAACCGTAGGTTTTTTTCTTGCGTGCGAATGAAAAAAAAAATGGCTTACCCTATTCAAAGTAACATTTTAAAAAAACTCTGAAAACTAACTGTAGTTAAAAAAAATTTTAATCGAGAAGATTTTATATGTATAAATATACTAAAATATTGAGTTTTTCATTGATTAAGATGTAATAATTCAATAAATCAAAGCTATAAGACGCGAATACTTTCAAAAATTAAACTTGTGCCTCCAGAAATGTCAATTTAGATTTTAATTAAACATTAACTTATTTTCATATAACAATATATTAATGTAAAAAATAGTTTATACAATTTAATGTAATTCAATATTTACACCGTGGCAATTAATAAAATTTAATTATAATACAATATTTACGCCGTTGCAATTAGTAACATTTAATATAATACAATATTTACGCCATTGCAATTAGTAACCTTTCAATTTTATTTCTTTCCAAAGACAATCTGAATGGAATCGACATACAGTATAAAGTTATGGTAAAATTTTACATTTTAAAACGTAAAAATATGAATTAATTTTTTTTACAAACTGCTCATTTTCGTTAACATTAGGAAACTAAATGGCACCTTGAAATAATCAAGGTGCGAAAAATCCAAGAAAACTAGAGCTCTAACCACTTCCCTCCGCCCTATATTGAGCAAAAATATTTTTTTTAAAGGGGAAGTTTACAGACTTTTGAAAGAACTTGTTAAAAGAGGAATTACATAGTATATTCACAATAATAGTTCAGTGATTGCAAAGTTACTCAATTAAAAATTAGAAAGAAACAATGAAGGAAAAGACAAGCAAAAAAAAAAAAAAAAAAAACACTCAAATTTGTTTTATCTCTAATGCCGGCATATAATATATATATATATATATAAACACAGAAAGTATAAACAATAGTTGTTTCAAAATACGATGTAATATTGAACATTTGTTTAAGTGACACCACTATTTATTTTTAATGCTCTTTTATCCATTTAAAAAATTGAATTACCTTTTCCGGAAAAGGAAATAATTAATCCAGAGGATTTATATTTTGTAAAAATATATCACAAACATTTACTGTATAAACATAAGTAAAAAAATAGAAGAACAATAGATTGTCTCTTAAAAAGGAGAGGCAGAAAATGTAATTTAAAATAAAAGCCAAAAATACTTTTTATTTTTAATAGGGCTGCGGACTGGAATTTAACCATTGCAGACCTAGTACATTCCCGGGAGCTGATATAACTTTATTAGTGCGGCACCATGTAGTTGGAATACCAAACACCGCGAGTAATTTTGACTTCTAGTTTCTTCCCCAGAGGGAGGCACCTGAACTCTGACGATGCGAAATCGCACTTAAGAATTTAAATTTGCCGACATTACCCAAGCCAAACAAGCACCCAAGGGATCTTTTGCATGCCACATAATCATACGGCAAGGGCTCTGCATCATGAAAATTCACCGACTTGGGCCGGGTTCAAACACGAAACCTTGTACGTATAAGGCCAGTGAAGCCAAAAAGTCTAATAAATTGAATTTTCAAACACAGAAGATTTAACTCAGAACAAAAAGGAGAATCCAAGGCATTAAAAGCACTATGGATTTAAAAAAAAAGGTGAGGTGTGAGGGCAATGGTGAAAAATATAGAATGAAGATTTTTTTTTTCGATTTTCATTAACAAGATACTAAATATTAATTGCCTTTTATCTATAAAATTTATTATTATGAATATTTGAATTGCTTATTAAAGAGCTAAACCGCGCAATTTACGAGAAACGTTGATGAGCTCAGTTAAGGTGATATTTTTGTTGAAAGTGCAGTGTATTATACGATTCAAGTCTCCAACAGCTCCACAAAGCTAATTGGATTTAGGTTCTAATTTAAATGTATCAAATACAACGGGAGCGAGCCATGGTTAATTAAATTTTTTAAAATATACTAAGGATACGAGTTAATTTTAATTTTAGCCTTCAGTAAAGATTTTCTGGTCGGTAGAAGGGGTTTATAGATGGCGGACTTCGTAATCTTGAATAATGTTGAAAAGGACAGGAACGATACTCAAGCTGGTGCAATACTCTCCAAACTCCCAATCAACCCCATTCTGAAGATTGAGCTTCGACGAATTTTTACATGATTTGAACTCTCGACATGATGGACTTTTAGTGGCACTAGACCAGGACGTAGAACTAAAATTTGATAGGTAAAATGTCGGTCAAGAGTTTGTGACCATGCAACTGCAGCGGTTACCATTCCCTGGAAAATAATCGAAGCTACATTACTGATAGTTTTGTATCTCTTTATTAAAGACACAGAAATTGAAAACCGATTCTCTACTGACTGACATTAAAATTTACTTGTGTAGTGCCTTATATATCTCATAATTTTTTCATATTGCAAGAAATAAGTCTTAAAAACCAAATTAGTTTTAGAAAGTAGGTTAAATGAACTTTCTGAAATCAACTTTATTTCCAAAAAGTATTTTAACAAACATTACTAGAAAAAAAAATGTTCTTTACAAAGAGTCAATGAGAGGAAATGTTTGCCTGTATTAATTAACCACAATGTTAGGCTAAGTTTTTTTGCCCATGAAGCAGCGTGTTCAAATTTTAAAATTATAAATCGCAGGCCAAATTATACTACAAATTCTTGCTTGCACTATAAATAAATATGTTCGGTGAAAAAACTTCAAAAGTCAAAAGATATTTTAGGCTTAAACTTGAATCTGAAAATCAAGCCAATAACCTTCAAATCAGAATTTTCCTACAGCCGTTACAAAAATGTCAAAAAGATTCACTTTAAAAATATAGCTTTTGTTTATTTTTATTACAAATCTCATTGAATCCATAGTAGTTTCAAAAAATGTATCCCTTATTCAAAATTGCAATTTTTTTTCCGCTATGGAGATCATATTTTTTTTAAAAAAATGCCTCTTTCCTGGAAGACATTTTCCTTTTTTTAAAAAATAAGATCGTTTTTCTAAAGATACTTCTTTATTCATCATAATCCCTTAAACTTCAAATACTACATTGCACCTTAAAATAGAAAATCAGTAACAGATACATTCCGATATTCGAAAAAGGATTTGTATCCTCTACGAATAACTCATTCAATAAGTCTTTTACACAAAATGTACACATATAAAAATAAATTCAAAAAATGAAATGAAGAAAAGAAATCTCAAAAATATCATGTTCTCTAACTGGGACAGAAATATTTTAGAAATTCGCAGTTCCTTAAAAAGTCCTCGTTTAAAAACGTATCTATATGTGCATAAATAGAGCTGAGAGCACTGATGCTCTTAGCACTAATTAAAAATTCTCCTTTTCAACTATGTCCCAATTCTATCTCTATTTTATTACATTATATAAAGTGTAAGGCGATTCCATTTTTAAATTTCCTTTTTTTTCTGGTTGGATTCGAAATCAAATACAATAGAACGTCGTTTATCCGAACGTTTATTATCCGAAGCGTCAAATATCCGAACCAAAATCCTGATACGTTTTCGAACAGTGCAATGTTCAACAGTTGTTTCGCGTGAGGCTAAAAGTGACAGGAAAATCCAAGGTGAAGAATATTTGGGGAATTTCAGTTGTGTGATTTGGTAAACATCTGCGTGGAATATCAGGTCACTTTGTTTGCAAGTGAGGAAAGTCAGTTGTCCATCCTGTATGCATGCTCTTTTGTTGAGTTTTGTTGATGTAGAAACCTGGATGGCATGCAAAGCAGAAGACTGAGGATTTCAAATGCTAAACGATGACAAGATTGCGACTTCCGTTCAAGAAGAATCCGACTCGGTCAACGATGAAACGTATGAAGACGAGGACAACAACAACGAAAGCAGAAAAGGTCCATCAAATGCTGACGCGTTTCTACGTTAGAGACAGCTATGAAGTGGTATGAACAACAATCAGAGTGCTGTCCTACTCAGCTACGGCTGTTCAAGAGAATAAAAGACCTTGCAGCGAAAAAACGAAGGTGAACAATGGTACAGAAAAAAAAGTGATTATTTTCCACAATAAAGGTAAAATTGCGATATTTTGCACCTATTGTGCTTTTTCTTCAAGCACGTTTCTCGCATGTGTGGATTTTCAATATTCGTAAAGTGAATGCGATCCATGCAGCATATGCTGCATGGATCGCATTCGGTTTTCGGTTATCCGAACAGTCGCGTATCCGAATGGTGTCCGGTCCCAACTGATTCGGATAAAGGACGTTCTACTGTACATAGAAATACGTTTGACGCGAAAACGCTTCAGACGAAATACATTCGCTTACAAAAGTTAAGCACGGAGAGGAAAATGCTAATTTCCGGAAGCGAATCAAAATTGAAGAGGATGCAATTCGCTGCAGAGGTGTTAGGTAACAGCCAATCGTGCTTTCATGACAAGAAATATGCAAAAAGGGCAGTCTTATAAGAAGCCAGCTTTATGAAGGGTTACAGAAGTTGATTGTAAGTGCTGATAAAAGGTATTTAAAACTTTCGTACAATTTGTTTTCAAGACATACGTGTTTCTATGACTTCCAGAAAACGAATGGAAGATTCTGAGCGCTGGCGTGCTGTGGGGCGCATTGAAGCAGGACAGTCGATTACAGATGTTGCTCTTTTCTTAGGCGTTGATCATTCTGCAATTTCACCGTTTATGGAAACAATTCCAAACCACACAGACAGTTGCCCGAAGGCCCGTAGGCGGTCGCCGAAGGGTTACAACACCCGCGGAAGATCGATATATTGCTATTGTAGCCAAGCGTAATCGCAGAGCGACCTCCACACGTGGGACATCTATGGTTACAGCATCCATTGGTAAGGCTATATCTGCAGCTACTGTACGCCGAAGATTACATATGAATGGACTGTATGCCCGGGTACCTAGAGTTTGTGTTCCTCTGTCCGTCCAATCAAGAGGGGCATGATTAAAGTGGTGCAGGGAACAGGGCAATTGGACTGTATCTGACTGGGGCAATGTCATGTTTACTGAGGAGTCAAGATTTGTTCTGGAGCCAGATGACAAGCGTATAAGGGTATGGCGTAAACAAGGAACACGCAACCAGCCCCAAAACATCACCGAACATCACGCATTCCAAGGAGGAAGCATTATGGTGTGGGCAGGGATTTCATTAGGATACTGCACCGACCTGAACATCTTTAAACGGGGTTCTATGACGGCTGTCCGGTATCAAGATGAAGTCCTAGAACACATTGTGAGATTGTACTCTGCAGCAGATGGCCCTACTTTTGTTTTAACGGACGATAACGCACGTCCCCATAGAGCTGACATCGTCGATGACTACCTGGAGAGTGAAGGAATTGCGTATATGGCGTGGCCAGCATATTCGCCCGACCTTAATCCCATTGAAAATCTTTGGGATGCTCTCGGCCGTGCTGTATCTTCATGTTTCCCACCTCCAGACACTCTTATTGATCTGGAAACTGCTCTACAAGAAGAATGACGATTGCATAATTCTAGGGTGGTTGACCACCTAATTGAAAGCATAGTCAAAGGTGTAAACATTGCATACAGATGAGGGGGACCACATACCTATTAATGTCCTTTTTTCCATTTTATGCTGTTTATTTTCACTTTATACATAATTCTGTTTAAGTCTCCAGTATGACATTATCTGATAACTTACAAAAATTTAATATTGTTTTCATTTCTGTATATAATTATTTATTTTGTTTTATGTATAAATACATATGTTACTTTACTGCCAAATTTTGTGTCAAAGCAGTATTTGTTGATTTTTTTGCATTTTACATCTTCGTGCTTAACTTTTGGAAGTGAGTGTATTCTTTAACATAATATAATACAATGACACCGACAAACTTATATGCATTTTCCTTTATTTTTTACCTCTTAACACGAAAAGAGAATCGCTTAACACGAACAGATTTTCCTTCTGGGCTGAAATACACCAACCACTTAGGAGAGTTTGAAGAAGGGTGTGAAATATGAAAGAGAGGTGGTTTCCCATGTTTCGTGGAAAGGAGGCTAACTCTCTCTTAAATTTGAAATATCCTCTGATTAATCAGTGACACTAAAATACTTTAACACCCTTCACCCCTACAAACACCATACAAAAACATCTCATTTCATCAATTGGCTTCGGAATTTGGTGACGAGTGCATCACAGTGGAAGTAAAAATCAGCGAGTTTGGTTCTCAATTTTTTGCTTCTATTTTAGAAGAATTTTTTTCGCGAGCGCGGTAGAAACGAAACTTCTAATCACTTAAAAGGAAGATGGAGCTCCTTAAGCCTGTTGATCAAAGACAGAAATCTGTAGATTTTAGTATTCCCATCTCTACATTATCAACAGCAATTAAAAAAAAATAAAGTTACGAAAAAAATGTTTGAACTTTTCAATAAATACATGTATATATACATATATGTAAATAAAATGTACTCAAATAAACTTATTTTGTTTAATATCTGATTTGTATTATGCTTTAACATAAAATATTTCAGTGCCCTTACTTTCATGTCAAGCGATTTTCACTGTATATTCAAAAGAGATATTCGAAACATATCAGCTCTCAATTCTATAACTGACTTCGATTTCTCTACTGATTTGTTCCCCATTCCATTCTCTGTCGTTGAGTGTTATTTATTCATGTTGCATTTGAAAGCAAAACTTAGGCCCGTTGTTTTATGAACCTGGGTTATTTATGAGAACCACACGTAACCTGGTACACTACTCTCCAAACTTCCCACACCAAATGTGAGGGTTCTCAGCTTCTACAGAT
>BMAO01035940.1:0-26786 GCA_019973975.1 Trichonephila clavata | reverse complement strand
TGTGGTTAATCTGCCAAGTACCTGCGTGCCATCTCACACCCCTAATTTTCACTGGGTCTTTTACTACTCCTGAATGCCTCAAACGCCCACAATGGGGCATTATCGCCCACGTTGAGAACCTATGATTTAAAGTAAAGGATTTTAATATTATATATGCTATAATATTTTTAAAAATATTTAATCGGTAAAAAAAAATGCCAAAAAAAATAATTCTAATTTCTATCGTATATTATAGTTTCCATAAGGTACACTTCCTCTAGACTCTTGGTGGTCTTTCCGACTCCTGAGGTTTTTTTGGCAAATTAAAATTAATCTTACTTATTAAAATGTTTTAGAGTAAAACAATACAGAGAGGAACACAAATACAAGTAATTACAAGCATTGCACAACGGAAATTCAGGTCTCAGCAGGTTTAATTAGGTGCGAAATCTAACCAATACATACAATAGCTTGACTAAAATATGGCAATATGAAGCAGAGAGTCAACAATAAAGTTTTTGTAACAAGCGTGATCCTGAGATCTGAAATGAATATAACAAATTTTAAACAGAACGTAGTATCATTCTCTGTACAGTTAAGACGGTAAAACACAAGTTGTGAAAGTATTTATAGTACAATTGATATATGCTGTTGTTCATATGGCAAAATCAGAAATTAATCTACTTACATGAGGTTGCTCGTCAAGGCTGATTAAAAATTAGAACGGCCGGATTTCAATTACCCTTAAACTTCCACTGGTGTCGTTTCGACATTGTGATATAAAATACATAAAATAATTCTAATAACTAAATAATTGCAGGACTACTTCTGTAGGGTTCAGTTTTAAGACATTTTAATATTATTTCATATAATCATCATATATTATGACCGATTTTTATCGTAAAAGACTGCAACAAAGCAAATTATATACTTAAGGTATCCGACTGGTCGCGACAACTTTTTTTTTTAAAAAAAAGAGATATGGGATTTTTTTCCCCCTTATTTTTAGATCTGTTTAGTGCATTTTAGGAAAAATGTGCTAAAATTAAGAAGAGAAAAAGAAATTATTATTACTAAAATGGGAAAAAATAGGTAAAAATAGTATAAACGCGGCCCATTCTGCACCAAAGGTTTATGAACAAATTTTCAATTTTTCAATCTAATGTGTTGCTATATTAATCAATTTTGAAATGACCTTCAGGATAAGAGGTATTTTCTTTTTACAAAACTAGAGCACTTTATCTCGGTTACTGTATGAAAATGCTTAAAAAGATAGCGATTATATTCACATAAGGGACTGTAAATTTTGTAATAAAACAGTGATTGATAAATCTGAGGGTTAAAACAATTCTAATATTATACAGAAAACATTCACACACAGTTAATTATGTTCAAAACTTTTTTAGCAATTGCTGACCCCGTTGATTATTTTCAAAAATTCACATTTCGAGTAAAACGCGTTTTAAAGTATGACATATCTTGCTTAAAGTAAAGGCATCTGCTTTTACTAAAACACTTGTAGTTTTTGTTCTAGTGAACGGAAAATGATAAATTTGGTATTTTTATAAAGCTAAAATAAGATGGCCTCTAAAATAGTTTCATAAAAAAAATTGTCTTTTTTTGGGCAAAATTCACAGTTTTAGGGTAGTCGGATACCTTAATCTTGTAAAGTGGAATAAAAAACGCATTAATATTCATAAATATTAGCAAACTTGGAGTTTTTGTGTGCAAGTTTTTAATCATTATTTATCGATTTTATGCATAATTTTTGTATTTATCTCATTTGCAATGTGAATACAGTAGTATTCAATTTTTCCTGTAAATTTTCCGCACTCCATTTTCATGCAAGACACATACATAATTTCCGTTAACTTTTTAATTTCGCACGTTTAGACATGCACACTTTTCTAAACACTTAGACACAAGGGTTTTAGTTCAACTGACACATTTCAGCTTTGAACCCAATAACATAGCATTCAAGGTTAATTTTAAGTATCAGGTATTGATAAACTTTTTACATATTTTTTTTTCCTTAAAAACTTGTAAAGGAGAAGGGAGGGGGGGGCTTAGATTCGATTAAATACAGTATTTCACTTGGGACAGGGGATGTTACAGCGAAGTATTTTTATAAAAAGGTGTTCATGTGGACAGTAAATTTGGGAGCCACTTCCGTGGATCAATATGGATGGATTTGATAGTATTAAACCAATTAATTTATTATTGTCAAATGAAGAGTAATTATCGATATTTTGGACTAATAGATGAATTTTATTTGCGCTACAAATAAAAGCTCATATGCCTGAGTCTAGCTACTCCACATTAATGAAGTACTGTAAGTATAGGTTACGGATACAGTTAGAAATTTGAATTTATTTAAGTATAACGAGCCAAACAAATCTTTATTTGAAGAATTGATTCAAAGAAAAATATGGAGCTAAAAGTTAGAAAAATGACATAATTTAAACATACTTACGTGAGCACGTCATTTTGCATAAAATATGAACTTTTTCTGTAAAAAGATAAAATTACGTAAAAATATTAAAAACTAGATGAGAATAAAAAATCCTGGAGAAAGATGGTTAACGTAAGCTAAAGAGATGTAACCAACTCTGCAAGAATTGTCGTTTCCTTTTTTTTATTTAAAAAAAAAACCTTTTGCAGCAAATAATTAACTGAGTTAGCACATTTTTCTGTTTAGTTTCGTAAAAAAAAAGGTTTTTATATCTTAACTAATGAGTAAATGATGTATATGTATACATTGACAAAGCCACTAAAAAGCATTTCAACAACAAAAAAAGGTAATCTAAAATGTTTTTTCCTTTATTTTTCAAAATAATTTTTTTTGAATGAGTCAAATTTTGGAAAAAAATGCCTTAAAGCCTTTAAAGTAGACTCTTAGCAGTAACCCTTTCCTTTTTTTAAAACTCGAAACAAAAATTTTAAAAAATATTAATAAACTTTATAATTTGCAAATCTAACTTATTTTAAAATATGTCATTAATATATTTTTACACAAAGAAAATGTGGTTTTTTATACTTATGTATAGTTAGTTATACAATGAATTTTTAAAAGTCTTTTGTGCTGTGCAAAAATGCAAATTACTTAATTCTGTTGAACTTTAAACTTGTAATTTAAAACAGAGAGAGAGAATGTTTTTTTTTATTTATCAAGAAAGCGGGGAAAAGTACATACTTTTTCTAGCACAAATTTCTCGTATTTTACACCATGAAATCTATAAAAGTTGCTTTATAAATGAAACATATACTTACATCAACGTTTCTCAAAATGTGTGGCGCGATAACTCTACGAGAGCGTGAGGTACGAGCATATTGAAAAGTCGAAAACAAAAGTTTATTTAAGAATATTATTAATTTATGTAAAGTAAACAAGCAAAAAATACATTCTGACATATATATAATAAAAATAAAATACACATTTACCCTGATATAATACACTTATAAATGTATTGTTACTGCAAAATATGTATTTTATAATTAACTTAACAATACTACACTATTTGAGAACAAGTTTAAAAACTACCTGTTACCTCATGTGTGGGGGTTTTTCATATAAAAATAATATCCAAAGATTAATATTTATCTTTATAATATTAACGGTTTATATTTAATCCCTTAACTACCGGTTAAAAGTTACGCAAATCGATCACCAATGCCCCCGTTTTCCTTGTAGGCACGTGTATGTGATGTATGGAGGGGGGGGGGAGTGAAGAAAAGGAATAAATAAGCAAATCTTATGAAATAAGTAAATCCTTCACAAACACACTCTCAATGTCCTTTTATTGCATTCCAAAGCCTTCGGAATATTTTATGGATAACAGTGCACAGAGAAAAGATCGTACTTCGGAAAGATGTATATATACGACCGGGGCAATTATCGTTTTAGTTAGATAGACGTTTATATACGTCGGTGGCACGTAAGAGGATGAGGTCGTGTTGTAGCTTTGCCTTCAAAGTATAGTATTATTTAATTAAATACACTATTATTGCATGGGGTAGAGGTGAGGAAAATTATGGCTGATTATCAAGTCGCTAATATTCATAGAGAAGCACTGACTTAGATAAAAAGAGTTTTCATTTATTTTTGTTTTTTTAGCTGCTCTTTAGTTAAATATTAAAACTAGCAGCAAATTGATAAAAACCGTCTAATTTTCTTGACCTTAACTAAGAAGATATATAACTATATTACGCTTTTTATTACCAATGTTTAACTTATATTAACATTATAAAACATTTTATAATTTTATATAACAATTATTTACAGAAATGGTAATAAAATGTTTGATGAGCATCAATACTTAGAATTCTATACATCAAGCAATTATGCTTGATGAATAAAAATGTATTGTTTGATTTCTCAATATGCCTTTATTTATTGCCAACATGACAGAGTATTGTTTTTATATTGGATAGGAATCTATTGCACGAAAACGAACTGTTGTCGCAGCTTAATATAATTTGCTCCTTTTGTTCCCAAAACAGTGAAATAAGCTAGTATTTTAGTAATAAATTGTAAAAAAGTTACATTTGTATGCATTATAATGTCAACATGTTTCACTGCGTGAGTATGAGTTGGACTTAAAGAATAATTTATTAAAGAAAAAAAATAATTTAGGTCTTAAAGAATAAATTAAGCTTTTACCTTAAAATAAATCGTACAAGAGTTATGTGCGGCTAAATATATCAGAAATAGTTTGAACATCCACTATAAGTGACCATTAGTATATTATTTATTCACTTAGTCGAAAAAAGAAAATTATCATTGGTACACTTTACAACAATTTCTTTCAATAAACTATTCTTAATTTTACGGGTATTTATTAATGAACATCAGTTTCCTGCCCTCGTGAGCTGAATACGTGTTTATACGTGAGCTCAAAACTAGACACCAATGATTGTGCTGAAACCCGTACTTATTCAGAGCATTTTTGGCGTTGAGCTTTTACTGGGATCTGCAAAGAACCACATTTGGAGGAGAGGTTACAGCAAAATTACTGTGCAACATCTAAAGCAGCGATAGTCAACCTGCGGCCTACCGAGCCTTTTTAAGTGGCCCAGTCAGTGCCCATTGCTCTGAAAAATTAACTTATTTAAGGACAATGTGTAAAAAATTTGATGTCATGAAATGAAATATATCTGTTTTGTTTTTTGTTGTCAATTGAGCACGAGTGCGACTAAGTGTTCTTTTTCTATATATAACGGTTACGGTTAGTGATAACAAACAACAGTGGAGTAGTGACACTTTTATGGGTAGAACTAATTTTTAAGTATCTTTTATAGCTTGCAAGCGAAAAACATCCAAAGAAAATACATCGCTTTTGGACGATCTGGAGGTTGACTAATTAGTAGTGAAAAACAAGCATGGATCAGTAATTGTTTGATTTGTCACGAAAGTGCTGTATTTAAAAAAGGCCAATGGCAGGAATCTATCAATGGCACTTTTCCCGAAGAACTCTTTCTAGAGGCAATAATTAGGCTTTCTTGAATAATTTTTGCAACCTCAGCAATGTGTTTTGTCAATGGTAAGGTCACAGCTATAACAAAGACATCTTATGAAGTTTATTTGATTATTGGTAATCTTATGAAATCGTGTATTGATGCAGAAATTCTGAAGAAGTGTTTCTTAAATGCTTCTAATTCAGTATTAGTGACAAAAATAAAAAATATAAAAAATTATAGTTAAAAAAAAGCAAAACAGGAGTTTAACCCCCTCCCTCCTTTATCCTCATGATGCGGCCCGCGTGAAGTTGCTAACATATGTGTGCGGCCCACCGGGAAATAGTTAACATATGTATGCGACCCAGCAGTAAAAAAGTTTGAGTAACCCTGATCTAAGGGATCAACAGTCGAAATGAACGAAATGGGATTTTCTCCAAGCTAAGGTATTGGCTATGTGCTGTCAAAACCCTGTTTTTCCGTCTGTGAGACAATGCAGTATTCTCTTTTGAGCAAAAAGAGGTAACAACAACATAGGAGCAAAACAATCGTCTTCTAGTGGATCCCTTATCCTTGCGGTATCTCTGGAAATGAGACTACAGATAAATTGGCAAGGAAAAGTGTCTATCAGACACCTTTTGCCTAGTTCTGCTATAGTTCTGTTACCTCAAAGATTAATTTAACCCTAAAGGATTACAAAAATGTTCTACCCTTGAGGTCTATCCTCTCGAACTTGGTTCTTTTTCATTTATCCAAATTGACACCTTCAAATGGAACAACTCCATTCCTCAAACTAACGTCATTACAAAATCGAATATAAATAGTCAGTGAGGGAGAATAGAATAAGTTGGTCAAGATAGCCACGATAGTACTTCCAGAATAATATAGTCGTCTTCTCCTGAATTAAAATCGCTATTCGAAGTTACTAGAAGATTTTTCGTGTGTGAATTTCTGAGGTAGCATCTCATTAAAGATAAGTACTCTTTATTTATTACAAGTTTATTATCTTGTCTACATATCGCATAATCAGGTTTAACAATAAACTTTTAAAGTGAAATAATTGTGCTTATGTGTTTGTATTTTTTCCGAGTTCGATCCCCCTTCGAGTATCAGGTTAATGAGCGTGGCTTTCACTTTCAGCCTATAGGAAAACCCGCGACAAGTTTCATACATATATTCGAACTAATGGAAAGAACAAGAGAGTAGCTTTTCTTTGAAACCATCCTCAAACTCCGTTATTTTCGCAGATATCATACGGTTGCTGTCTTTCAAATGACGATCTAACGACTGCCTTTATGTTTCTCTGCATCGTCTTAGAATCATTAACAACTGTTCTTGCCTCTCTGCTGCGAAGATGCTGGAAAGACTGCACACCACTTTCTTCCTTGCCCAGCCTTGAAAACTAGCACTATTTTCTTCCGTTATTGGAAGGCATAGAAACTTATTTTGCTCAAGACTAAATCTTTCTTTTCTTCTGTGTCTTTGTATTAATTGCTTGTTTCATATTTGCTTGTGTCATATAATCTTTGTTTTATGCAGCCCAACGAAAGAATGGTGATCTTTTTCCTCTGCTTCATCGGGAAAAAAATCAATGTAAGATTGTTACTCCATTGATAATGGTTGATAAGAATCAAAAATAATATAGAAGGGTATACATTATTGCTCAGAAACTGGCATTAAGTTAAATGTATCAACACATGTATTGGGAGGTTATAATTAAATTTCTCATGTAAGCAGCGTCGTGAAGATAAAACGTATGAGTTTATTGCCACTGCATCTTGTACTGATTTCAATTTATTCAGCGGTCTTTCGTAAGGTTAAATGCTAAATGAATTTTATTATCAGAATTCCAACTTTTCAACAGCAACTGCATTTTGAGCGACTTGTGGCCTCCCAGAACGCTGCTCACTCTTAACCGACGTATGACCACTTTTGAATCGGTTAAACACACCTTAATTTGCCTGACCGTCCCTTCTCCTTTACATAGCATCGTCTCCAAACACTTGCTGAATCTTACAAGTTGTTTTACTTAAAAAATCATCAAGCTTTAGACAAAAAATGTGATGCAGTACCTCTGCCGAGTTGTAAAGTCATCTTTAGAGAAATAAAAATCCGATGAACCCGTAAAACTGCACTTTACTCAACTGCCTGCAGGAAACAACTGGTACACTGAAACAACGGGAAGAAATTCAAGTATGTGCATTCAGCTGTCACCTTCCACGGGGCATATTGATGTCCTTATAGAATCTCAACAGTTCGCGGAAAAGTTTAAGCTAGAATAATTTCTGAACATACCTTGTACATACATATATGCATGCATATATATATACATGTGGTGCTGGCTCTATTGCGAAGACACTTTGCCTAATTTCCTGTGCATGTCTTATAGCACGCACATTGTTATCGGAGCTAGACTGGATTTAGATGTAAGAAGCTGTCGCAGGTGTCATTCTTGTCTGTTAGAGACTACAGAAAGACAAATTTACAAAAAAAGAAAGAAAAAAAAGACGAGTATTAAAATGACGATCGTATAAGGTTTAAATATCATGTAAATAGTAATGTACAATTATACTTAAAGTTAACTGAAGATGAATAATTCTTAATTATAAAAGCCATCACGGACATCATGATATAAATATACTATGAATTTTAATAAAGTCAACTAATTGATTTCCTTGTATTGATTTTTTTGTTACTGTTGACCTGAAAACATACAATAACTATTGACAGTTAATTTACTAAACTTTATCGTGATAATACAACACATACTCTGTTGTCGTGATATATATATTAATGTCCGTAATTCCCAAAGCTGAGATATACAATTTTTTTCTTCATTAGATTCACAAGTTGTCACACTAATTATATTTTAGCTATTGGCTGTTAATTTACATGGTTTTTTAATTGACCTAATTAATTTATGCTCTAAAAATTTTGTTTCAAATGCCACTCTGCATTTCGTAACCGATTACCATTATGTAATTATATAATACTAGCTGGTATACCCGTTCTTCACACGGGTGAATTGAAAAATTAAACAATACAGATTGAAGGATAAAGAAGTTTTTAGTAAGTTAATTTTACATGAATTGCAAATTAAACAAACAAACAAAAAAGCTTTTTGCATATCTCAGCTGTAAACAGAAAAGAAACCTTATTTGTTAAATATTAAGTCTGTAGATCTAATAGCTGATAAAAGGAAATTTTTTTTATTTATAACGCCCCTTAACTCTGTTGTGGGTTGATTTTTGAAAACACATTCCAAAGCTAATCTCTGCTCCACAAAAGTAACACTGTGTTACAACTTTTGTGTAATGAGCACTTAATCCGCGATCACTCGCTCGGTGTGCTCTATATACCCCAGCAACAAGAAAAGCTTCATAGAATTCCAAAAAGAATGCGCAGAAACGCGATTTTTTCTGTAGCTGCCCATTTTGGGTCATTGAACCTTCAGGCCTGATGCAATTACTCTTGCTTGGACGATTAAAACGCAATGACCTTCAAAAGTTTATTTGGGTGCTGAGAGCTCCTCGCAAGCGATTGAGTTATATTTTCGTACTCATAGCATGTAAAATAGGGTAAATGTTTCACTCTTTCCGTTAATATTTTCTTTTCAAATATATTAACATGCATACATATTTTTATTAAAACTTCAATAATTATAGGATAAAAATAATATAAAACTTAAAAATAATTGTAAAATATTTTTTTTGTTAAAATTTTTTAAAACATTTATCAGAAATTAGGACATGAAATTCCATGGGAAAGGGTGCAACAGTGACTCGGTCACCTATTAGATACGGTATCGACAGATTCTGAGAATGAACTAAGTGATTTCGAAGACTGCAGTTTCAGAAGAAGAGCACCAAATTGAACAATCTGTTTATCCCATGGATACGGCACAAGAATTGGAAGAAACTTGTGAGGAAGAAACAACAAATAAATTCACGGAAACCAAAAAATTCAAAAGAAGCTTTACTGACACAGAAGATAGTAAAAGGAGCATTAATTCACCAAAAAAAAAGGTTCTGCACTGTCTGTCCACGGGTAAAAGATGTAAAAACCAATTGTGTTTGCCTTCAATGTAAAACTAATATGTGCTTAAAACATATTAATGCAGTCTGCTCTGAATGTTTGGGAAATGATTAAAATGTTTGTTTTCTACTTTCTACTATCCTTAACATCAATTACAAAGTAAGTGTATTAGTGTTATATACGTTCTACTAGTGTTTTATGAAAAAAATATAAAATTATGTGTTTTAAAATGAAAATTTTGTAAGTTTTGTTTAAATTATTAGTCTTATTTGTGTGCAATAAATTTAATAAGTTTATTTACATAATACAAAAACATCTTGTACTTTATAAATATGTATAATTATTGACTTAAATTTTTTTTAATCCTTTAATACATGTTTTATAAGTTTCTACACCTCTCGAGTAACAACGGTAACAAAAACAGGCGCGAGTGACCACGGGTTAAAATAGTGTAAATAATTTATATCTGGATGTGCAATACGTTAATATTACTTTCTGTTGTATTTATTTTATGTTAAAATTATAATATTCATAAACAACGCCGTTCCTTACATTATAACGGTGATTCAATGGAAACATAGCGAAATGTTGGTGATAGAGCCAAGTTCGCATCATTTTTGTGACCAAGTTGGCAACTTGGTGATTGATTGAACGGTGCAGAAGTTGCTTTGCTGTAGCGTCATTTGGTGAGTAGGTACAACAATGAGGATAGTGCAAAAATCATCTCCACAAAAAATACAAATGCATGCCAATTTTCATAGTGATCGGTTGAACCGTGTTGGAGTGAAGTGATTTCATATATGCAAACATCCATTTTTATATATATATATATATATATACATACATATATATATATATAGATAGATAGATTAACACACTATAGGAAAACCTATCCCAAACAAATTTGCCTGTGCTTGGTGACCATTTTAGCATCTCGTATCTCGGCGATTGATTGAACGGTGCAGAAGTTCACACGCTATCGCGCCGCCTGATGGGGAGCTACCACAAAGAGGACAAACCCAAAAACATTATCCACAAAAATAAAATACATATACTTGCCAATTTTCATAATGATCGGTTGAACCGTCTTTGGAGTGAAGTGATTTCATTTATACAAACATCCATTTTTCAATTCCTACTATTAGTTCACACTCTCTCTATATTTATCTTGTCCAAATATTCAATCGTTAATAAAATGCATTTTAAAGCACTCATTTGAGCAGAAATTTTATATACACGATTATTTTGGATGAAAATGCAATAATTTAATTATAATTAATAAAAATAAATTGATTAAAACTAATTATTCAGAGAATTACAAATACAGCCACAAGGGCATCTTTTTTTACGACTTAGTGACCATTTTGGCGACTTGTGTTGAACCTTAAAAGGTGTTTTTCTGATATTTTAAAACGCTCATTTTGAGCTGGAATTTGCTATACACTATTGTTTTGATAATTAAAAACTAATTGACTGAGAATAATTATTTAAAGAATTACAGATACAGCCACGTTGGCTTCAATTTTAGCGACTTGAGTCAAAAAGATTTTTTTCCCCCTCTCGCTTCAAAGCATTCAGATGAAATGAAACTTTATATATATATATATATATATATATATATATATATAAACGATTATTTTGAATAACAATAGGATACTTTAAAGATAACTAATAAAAATTTATTGATACTTAATGTTATGATTCTGTCATATGTATATACATTTTTATATTAATTGTAACTATTTAATAAAAAGTAACTAAAATAATTTTTTTTTGCTGATCTAAGTAGGAATTGACTTAAATTTTTTTTTATATTACTTATTATATATATAGATTTCACACTTGATGAAATTCTATTGAAGGCTTTCTGATTTGTGTGGATAAGATTTCTTAATATGTATAATGAATGTTTTTTCTTCTTAATGACTAGCAGAATTTCAACCTTTACATGGAGCTATTAAGATATTTCAAAGTTAAAATAATTTCAATTAATTAATTAATCTTTTCTAAAATATTTAACTTAACTTTCGACTCAACAATAAAGAATTATTTTTAAGCTTTATTAATACAAAATATAAAAACTCAAATTATTAGTGTAAAAAACATGAAAAAAAAGGAAATCAAAGGAATAACTGGAGACTAAAAGTAATTTATAAAAAATCTCTATGTTCTACAAAATCAAAATACAAAACTTCACGCAATACTTCCAAGTATTTCTGGAAATATTTCTCTTTTTTTAAAAAATTTTCCTATTCCCCCTGCGAGTTAAACAATTTTCTACTAATTTATAATGTTAAGTATTCGTTTTCCTTACCTTGTATTGCTTCAGAATAAGTGAAAAATTATATTCCGAGTTTAATCTTATAAAAGTATTTATTTCGAAAAAAGTGTTATTAATTAGTTTAGAACAAAATAAATCGAAAAAAAAAACATTTGTGTATAAATTTATTAGAAAATTTTCTAAAGATTTAATTGCAAAAAAATGTACGAATATTGTTATTTTAAAAATTAAAATATTAGATGAATACACATACGGTAGAATAAAGCTAAAGCATAAAAAGGAACCAATTTTCAATTATTTCATTTCTATTTTAATTTCAGTTTATTAGATTACGTTTTACTGTACTAATAATACTGAAGTAAAAGTAAATCTAATAAGAATATGTTGTTACATGCAACTTTCATTAAATAAGGGAAAGAATATTTGCTTGCTTATTATATATGCGTATACTTTTGAGAATGAGTTCTTTTTAAATTCAGGTATCGATTGAATAACTTATTCTTCCGGTTCTTTTCCTTTTATCCTTTAATTTTCCCTGTTTTCTATTATAAATTAAATTACTTCGTTTCCAAATAACTTTTTAAAAATTTATTTCGAAATATAGCTAACGACCATTTCTAAAGTTCTTTTTCATTCTTTATTTATATAATTTCAAAAAAACAATTGAAATCAAAACAAAACAAATTAATTACGTCGAAGTTTAGTTTAGCTTAAAAGACAATAAACACATGTTTGATTCATAGACTTACAAAACTTTTTTTGATAAAATTTATGCTTCGATTAATTAATTGGTTTGCTTATTAACTTCTCATTTTAAATTAGTTAGAGGACTATTGATGACGGACCTCACAATTTTAAACTTCGGATAAGTGGAATAATTTCGGATAAAAATTATTCAAATATTCACATCGATAAAAACGGAGAAATCATTTTATTTTGATTAAGTGTATTTAAATTAGCTATTCTAGGATTTTAATAAAAGACAAAAGTTATTATATTTCCGAGTCAAATCATTTTCCAATAATTTTGAACTGATGTAATTCCAGTCAAGTAAAATGTAATGTAAAGTTTTGGATAAGTTTTCAAAATCCATTCAAAGTACTTAACTTATCAACACAATATTTCGAAAGCACGTTGCGATCCAACAAATTCTTTATAAATATAAACAAAATATTCTGAGAAATAAAAAAATATTTATTCAATGCTAAGTAATGTACTTTCAAATTAACTACAGTAATACTTCGACTTACACTACCCCGAATTATGTGAACTCGGAGTTAGTCGAATTTCAAATCTCATCAATTCGTCTTTTGTTGAGAGAAAAAAATGATGAAATTGGTAATTGCATATCTTGGCAGGCAAATAAATTTAAGATAGTGATGACGTTGAAGACTAACTGGATTCCCCCAATCAAGAGCAGACAATTGATGAGCTCATAGATATACATGAGCAAGAGCAATTTTGAGCCTTTGAACCCGTTTCAATCATAAGATCGACTAATGGTTGGGAATTTGACAGAAGACCTCATGCTTAATCAAATAAGGGCAACACATTTCATAGAAAATGTAGATTTCAAAATAGCGTATTTTTTTAAAGTAAAACAAGGAATAAAAAAGTTATTAGTATGCTACGACAGTGTTTCTCAAACTTTCAATACTTTCTACCCAATTTTTATTCATAACTTTCTTCGAGCCCCCCTTCTCCCATACAAACAATAACAATGTATTGAATTCAGTATATATATAATATTGTACTTTAACGCGGGAATCTAAAGCATGGATTTAATTAAAAGCCGTACAAATTATCAAGATAAATATTAAATTTTGTATATAACTTTATATATGAGAAGCCCATGGGGTTACTGGTAATTATTAAGCATGTTCTTAACTTGGCATTGTTAAAATAATTCTCAAATACATTGAGCAGTACTGATACTTTTATTAATATATTATAGCAGTGTAAAAGTGTATTTTATTTTTTATTATGTCAGAATGTATTTTGTTTTGTTTCCTTTCAGTAAATTAATAATTTTTTAAAAAATAATCTTTCATTTTCGACTTTTCTATATGCTCACGCACCCTCGTTAGGTCATTACACCCTTCCTAGGAGGGCGTGACCCACAGTTTGAGAAATGCCGTGCAACGAGGAAATTTTGCTGGAAAAAAATTCTTCAAGCAGGAAGACTATTTTCTTAAATTTTATGAAACCTTCTACACACACACACACATAAAAATAACTTCAGTTATCGATTTTGCATTTGTGTTACCTAAGATTTTATTAAACTGTTTTTCCCCTGTGTTGTTATTTTCTTTCGTATTCAACCCCAGCTAAAATTAATTTATGCGAAATTATACCCGACTAACACGAATTCGACTTACGCGGTTATAACTCAGTCCCACCTATCACGTAAGTTTGGGGGTATTACTGTATTAACTTTTCACTGAAATGATAATGGAAAAGAATTTAAAATTTTCTATTTACAAGTTCATTCAAATTGAACTGCAAAAAAAACCCTTTTCATTTTTCTTTAATAAGTATGATACTTTAAAGTTATTGATTTGCAAAGCCGTTAAACAGTTCAACCAGTCAGATAAACAGAGAATTCCTTGGGAATAAATATCGATTATTTCAGTCTTTCTAATCCTAATGTTATCACTCTCCAACTACGATTAATTCAAGATGTTAGTAAACAAAAATAGTTACTGATGGTGTAAAAATGAAGTTATATCTAGACTGCTACAAAACTGTTAAGGCGCATCACTATTGAGGTCGCTGTTAAGGTTAGAAGCGCCATATAATCATGTATTACTGTTATATATAGATTATATTTTTTAATTTGTGTCTTCTTTCTCTATAAATAAATTGTATGCATGAATTGGAAATATTTATTTTATATTGCATATATATTATATATACTGAAGTGAAATTTTTGAGATATTCCTCAGACATTTAGCTGAAAAGCAGATGTCGTAACATAGAAAAGGAAAATTTTTATAAAATTCATTATTCTACTTTACAAAATTACATTTTTAAACATGCTGATCAATTTTTTAAAAAAAAATTTCACTTCTGTATAAAGATAAATGTTTATTTAATGTACACACAAATTTTTAAGCTTTGTTTTCAATAGTTTCTTAGTAAAAGGGACATAAATATATCCCAAAATGCAATGCCCTTTTTCGTTACACAAAACTTATTACATACAAAAAATACACAAATTTCATGTTTAAAAACATAAAACCAGTTTTCTTGTTGCTGTTTTGGATATCATTTATGTAATATTTTAAGAATCCTTTTAATTCTGATACTTTAAGAAATTGTGTTTACATGTGAATTTATAAAACACTAATGAAATTTTTCGAAATGCCGTAAAATGATGTATTACCAAAGCCATATTTTCATGTATTAACACATTTTTACATGGTATTTATGATACTTATAGTCAACTTGGATGATAATAATGTATCAGAACAGAAAATTCTTCAAAAATTGATGCATAATTTGAGAAAAATGATGCAAATGCTATAAAATATCTCGATAGATTAAAAGTGAAAAATGCTATACATGTATTTTCTGAGAAATCTAAGTAAAAGAAATAAGTAAAAAGTCTTAAAAGTTATTGAGAATAAGCTAATATTTAAAAAAATAGTGCAAATACAGATTGTAATTCATAATTTTTTTGATGAAGTGACATTTTATAATAAAAATACAATTATCTCAAAATGGTGTTTTTAAAAATGCGTGTATTTTTCTCTCAGAACCTATTCAACAGAAGCACTTGCAATCTTCACTAAATATTACTGATATCTAACTACATAAAGTGCACAAAACCTTTTTTAAATATTCCCATAATATTTTTGTAAAAGTCAGTTATCGTGAAAAAAATGACAGTTTTCAAAAAATTCATAGTGATACTGTTGCGATGAATGTTTTTTAAAAAACTAAACAATATGTTTAAAAAAGCTTCCGTACATTTTAAATAAAAAAGTCTAATTAATATACAGAAAAAATTTTAAGTCTGTACATTTAATAGTTTCTGAGAAAAAGGTACATAAAATAATCAATTTAACATTAGCGGGATAGGGGGTACCGACTTACCTTAATAGGTCACAATAAGTGTGAGGGAATCCGTTGGAGCGTCGTAGAGTGGTGAAGCCTGTATAAGTGTCTCTCTAGCGTCTGTGAAACACCTTAGAGCATAGGTTACCAAACTTTTTTTTGTCTCATAGACCCCTTACCATGTTTTTTGGTTTTGTGTAGACCCCTACTTACCTCTAATATTAAATTTTTATAAATTTATCAAATTAAATGTTTTTTGAAAGCTGCTATAGCAATACTTACTTTAAAAGTTTTATGCTTCTAACTGGAGTTAATTAATGTGTTTAAAACTTAAGAAACACATGTGAATTAGTTACATAAATTTTTATTTAATATATAAAATAATTGTTACATAAAATAACTGAGAAACAAACAATTGTTTTTGATGGGTGGGATGAATCTGGTGCTTTACAATAACACATTTTTAAGATTTGACATCAATCTTTTCAGGTTTAACCCTCAATCTTCTCTGTTAGTATGATCCAATCTTACTTTTTTTCTTTCTGTTTTTATTTTAGAGATTGGCAACCCTACTGAAACTCATCCTCTCTAGGAAAAGCAATTAAAAACTTTCTTAAGATGTTCCATAATTCGAAAAAATAGCTGGTATATCTTTTTAAAGCCAAAATTGCTGACTTTCGTTTCTAAACTTTACTTTAAGAACTTCTTTAGGGTTATTAAAATAAGTTTCTTTTATAATTATTTTTAATATTTTTGCTTTTTTTTTTAATGTGACAACATGACATGAATTCATTACTTACTGTGATATTACCATGCTAAAAGCATTCTCAAACCTAGTTTCAAAACCTGAGTAAAAGGCATTTAAATGTTGAACATAGGTTAAAACGTCATTTTTCTGGCAGATTGTGACAAATTGAGAAACTGTCAAAATTCACGAATCCCAGTTTTATACTCCTTTAGCTTGATTCTGGCAAGAAACATTGAAATGACGGACCTTTTTTTAATAAAATGTATGCTGTTGCCTTGTAATTGCAAATTAACCCCAGTAAATTTAGTAAATTAAGCTGCTAAATAGGTAAATATGGTTTACACTTTGTTAGATTTTCTATTAAAATAAAAGTCACATTCTGGTTTAGGTTATCGTAGACCTCCATTTACACATCATGGACCTCCGGATTATATTTTACTGCCGTGGACCCCTTTAAGGTCGTCATAGACCCCTGGGGGTCCATATAGACCACTTTGGGAATCACTGCCTTTGAGTATCGAGAGTCTCTGGGTTTCTCTCTTTGAACAAAAGCTACACGTGAGGCAGAATCACTTCTGTTTGACGGTAACCAAAATTGCTTTTCGGCTGTAGGTCTTAATCCCCCCCCCTCCACACGCGGTGAACTTTGTAGCCGGAGATTAGCGTTGTAACCACGCCGGTCATTTCTCTGACAGTTGGAAAAAGTGAAGTAAAAAGTTCACTTGCTTAGAACATAAGCATTGGTGTGTCCGGTCTCACCCACATGTCTTTCCCACATGAAATTCTGACCGTTAAGATGTCACTAGTTCCCAAAAAGGAAATGGGTCCTTTGGTGGGGACCGCCACAAGACCTACATTTTAAGATAAATATGTTTTTATTTCATCATAAAAATTCCAATTCTTTATTATGATCTCTCAGTCATTAAAATGAAACTATTAATTATTTTCCTTAATTCAAATCCTGAATTCTCAGCCTTCATTTTAAATAAATATTTATTTAGAAAAAAATGTTCATGTGGAAAATTAGTGTAAGTAATAAACAGTCATTTATGGAAAAAATTTTAAAAAATAAATAAATGAAATGAAAGTATAACGTTGATACCTAAATATAGTTTACTTAACGAGCCTAAGTAAATAATCTGGAGGCACACCATATAAATGTAAATATTATGGAATATACTCGTATATAGTAGAACTAATAAATATTAGGTCTATAGAGGCACAGGATTAAGCGCAGATTACGAGGATAAATGCAAGTAAATAAGAGAAATCGAACTTCGTAAATATAAATGTCAAAGAGATCTGGTCAATAACCGTTTAGATATCATGTTCTACAACCATTCATGTATATAATGTAGGATAAAACATGATTATTGCATATCAGATAAGGCACGAATTTTTCGAACAGGAACTGACAACAACTGCTAATCGTATTTAATAGAAATATCTAAAGAGGCCAAGAAAAGGAGAAAAAAAAAGATTTACAATGTACAGTCTAACATAAAACTTCTCTAGATAATGATGTGAATTCATAGTTTTTTATGAAAAAAAATTGGATTAATACATTTAATACAACCAACTTTTATTGCAGAGAATAAGTTTATTTATATTGTTGACATAAAATATGCATTAATTTATCTATGTCTTGTATCCAACTTGTAGAGTTTGCTTAAATAATCCATTGCAATATAAAATAAAGTTTTAAAAAGTAGATATGTTCCTTATAAAACGGTGCAAAAAATCATGTAAGAAAATACATGTGACATATGGTAAATTCGGGGATATGTTCCACAATTTTAATAAACCGTGTAAGAGGTAAAATCTTTAAGTATTTCACCCAAAAAAATCCGTGCAAAAAAAGTAATATTAAAATCCATCTTTTGCAATCTTATTTTTTAGTACTTAAAATATGCCAAAATTTATCTCACACAATGCAGTTTCTTTTTAAATAAAAGTAAAATGAAATTTAGAATTGTATTAAGAAATAATACTAAACATATATATATATATATATGTATATGTTTAGTATTATTTCTTAATACAATTCTAAAATTCTAACGATTTAGTCACAGATAAGGATGTTAAGCAAAATAATTTTAAGCTATTCTGCAATAATTGCTTGGAATACAACTATCCAAGTAATTTCATTTTTAAATACATTCCTGAATTATCTCTCTAATTCTCCTTTTTAATGTTTAAGTATTATTCTTTGTTTTTTCTCCTTCTGTTTTTTATTATTTTCAATTTGTTTTTGTTTGCTTTGTTTAATTACAAAAAAAACTATCCAGGTGGTGCCGCTAATTTTTGCTTCTGGTTTTACAAACTTAACACGTCATTTTTAACGGTGATTTAGCGTGATTGCTCTCGTACGTACAGTTTTTTCCGCTCTCCGGTTATTTGCATTTTTTCATGTAAGTTTTTGCTTCATTATTCCTTTTCAAAATTATTTTTATTTGTATTTTGTTAAGATTCATTTCCTTTCATATTTTCTATTATTTTTATTTTATTTTTCTTTTGGTTTCAAATTACACGTGGTTGGTTTTAGGCCTAATTTTTCAATATGGGTATGTTTTCCTGTTATGTATAAAATTTCTGCTGAACAGGGGAAGGTTGGATCCATAAAATATATTTAACCCTAATTTTGCTGGTCCTAATTCAGCAACAGCTTTAGAAATCATAATAGGTCTTCATTTTAGTCTATTGACTCTTTTGGTTTCTTACATTTGAAAGTTCTTATTCTGTTCTATGTTATACATACGCTTAGTTAATTCTTCTACAATAGACTTTTCCATCATTTTTAAAGTTGTGTTTCTTGAAATCTGGTTTAAATCTTCTAGCTTTTTTTAAAATCTAATATATATATATAGCATCTAACATTTTTACAGTTTCTGAATTCAAAATTTTGATTTAAATAATGTTGCAGTTTTCATCAGGTATAAAATTAATAAAACTATTTAATGAATTCGGAATACTTAAAGCTTAAAGTTTGCTGTGATTGAAAATTGCAAAAAAAAAAGTATATATATTATTTTGAATTTTACCATACTATGTAATATCTGCAAATTTTTATTAATAATTCTTTAGATAATTAACTTAATGAATCAAAATCCTTTTCAAACAATAAGAAATGAACTTTTTAAAAATCATAAAAAAATTGTTACATGATTCAGCTGTACAAAATTTACCAATTTCATTAAAACTGTGTGTGCACATAATAGATAATTAGATAAGACCCAGCCCCCGCGCCGGGGACCAGTACTGGTACGTGGATCAAATAGTACAGAGTAGCACAAAGAAAATTATAAATTGCTTCTATTTTCTTGACTGCGGTATATTTCTCTCGGGTTTTCGTGACTTTTCATGAAAATCACTTTATTTTCATTTTTTAGATTAACTGTATCTTATTCTGAAAACATGTTTATAAATACAGTTAAATAAAATTTATTAAATCAAAATAATGTAAAATGTTTATTTTTCTCTTTTTCCTAATGGGGTTGCCTTTTAGCAACTTAGCGTTTGCAGACAAGTCCCCAAATATGAGAGAAATTTCATGCTGGCTCCATCTAGTGGCAGACTCGTAACCGAATTTGGACTCTTGAATAAATTTTTAATTTAAGCTCTCGTCGGATGTTGAAGATTGTCGTGATTTAATTTTGCCAAGAGTAGCAGAGCCAAATTGGTACTCAAGGGATTTTTTACATGCCATATAATCATATATGTCATGCATGCCTACGATTTTCACATCCAGAAAATCCAGCAGAAATCTAACACGCAACCTTAGGCTCACGAAGTGGGCACGCTACTTCTAAGCTATTGGAGCCGACTATCTAAAATATAAACAATCAACGTCCCTCCTTGGCGGGCCGCGGTAAAATTATCAAACACTGAATGGTCCGCAGCTATAAAAAGGTTGGAAAACACTGCTTTAAATTATCTAATTAAATTTTAAGTAGTTATTAATATTAACTTCTCAATAAATTAAGATTACATATGTTTCTGATTGACACGTTGTTACTTTATCCGTTCATAGATTTTACAGATGTAAATATGTTTAAGTGCACACAAAAGTACTTGTTATCATACTACACGGTGAACTTCCAGTTTAGTTTTTATTTTTGAAATTTTTATTATTATCGTCTGTTATTTGTTATTTTAGTGTTTTGATCAGGGCTTCGCACCGGAACTGAACCGAAAACTGAAAAAAAAACCGTTATTTTGGTCGGAACGAAAACCAGAACTGAATCGAAAAAAATATTGGTTTATATCGGTTCAATATATCTTCAGTCATTTTATTACTGTAACTAACTTATCGAAATTTTCTAGTTTAACGTCAACTATATAATTATCATTATTACATGCGCATTGCTTCTTGATTTCCTGTTTTGATGTTCACTAGTACTTTTCTGTTTTAGTTTCACTCGAAACTGTTTGAAGAAGGCAGATTTAAGTCAATTGAATGTAATAGAAGTATGGATGATTTAAGATAAGATAAACGTAAAACAAAATTATTCATTCGGAACTGAAGCGAAAATCATTACTTTTGTCGGTTAATGAAAACCGGAATTGAACCAATATATATATATAATATTTTTAGCTGAACCAAAACGAAAATAATTACGGTTCGAAAATCTGTTTTGATAAATATAACTTGCATGATATTTCTATTGAATTATAAAAAGTGTTATGATAACATTGTTTCTACTTTTCCTTACATTTTATAATTCACTGATATTAATATTTTCCTTATCCATTAAAACTTGACATTAATCTTATCCTAATAGTAATCTTTATTCATATGGTAATCTTTCCTGATATATTTATATATTATAACACCGTAATTATAATTAATTATTATTTTTTTTTGTAAATCAAATCTTTCCAACTTTTTCCAATTAATTTATAAAAACCATTTTAACAAAGGAAATTCATCCAAGTCCCGTTATATTAAAAAACTTAACAGCTTTAGCAGAAAAAAATTTTAAAACTTTTCAGGACTTTGAGAAAAAAATAACAGCCTCGATACCGATGGCAAACTCAGAAAGATTGTTGAATTTCTTACTCACAGCACGTACTGTGCCATTTTAAAATCCATTCGATTCTGGCGTCTTTGTTGTTTCTCAGTTAAAAAACAGAGACAGAGAGATGGAAATAAAGTGTACACGTCTTTAGGTGCTGATTTATCTGCTGGGTCTATTTTTGTCATTTTATCGATTTATCACAAACTTTTAAATTGCTTATTGAATCTGCTTGAGCAAAAGAGGGATTCATTCCAGAGAAATACACATTTTAATTTTAAGAAACAAATATCTTAAGCTTTTTTTTAGATAAAATGTTTATATATTCGCTGATAATTTAAAATAAAAATAAAGCTTTGCATTTTAACATGCGTTCTTTTTTCTCTTTCTACCTAGTTAATTGATCATAGTCATAGGATTCAAACTCTATGTTGTGAACGCGGTATCCTAGGGGTTATGGGGACGAACTCGTAGCCGGAGTGTCGTAGGGGTTCGATTCCTGGTACTAATAACCGGTACCCCAGGAACCTTACGCCTACATAGTAAGACCAGCTGTGCACGTTAAATCTGTCAATGCTTAATGTCCCACTGTTGGTGTGCTAGTTAGGAGAGGGAGGTGCTAGCTCAGGTGTTAGCCTTGTTACTTGACCGAAGTTCAAAATTACGTGATCCGTCGTCAAAAGTCCTCGTGGAACGTTAATATAACCTTCACTTATTCCCTCCAAATGCACTTTAAGGTATCCGAACACTTTGAAATGACCTAGTTCAGACAAAACATATATTTCTTGCTTTATTTATTGTATTTTATTTAATATAGAGCTACCTTTTGTCTTTACAAAACATACTTTGTTTTTTGTTTCTATTTTACCTAGAGGTCCAGTTACAACCGACTTTATAAAATTAGAAATACTGATCTATCAAAAGTGGACATTTGAATGTTGAAAATCCAGCATTGTGCGAGTCTGTTAGCTCAAATTATTACAAACCTATTTTTATGAAACTTATTGAACTAGACATTTATATTGTTTTTTCTAAGAATGTATTAAAATATTTCTTATTGCATGAATATGTTTGAGTATGACCTGTTATTTAAATAATTGTCTAATAAAGAATGTCACGTTTATAAAACATTTATTCGATCAGCTATAGAGTTTTTAAATTTTAATAAAAGATAATTTCTAAGTTTTCTTCCTTTTTTAGATTAAATGATTTAATTTGTTTCAGTAAATATTTTACTGACAATTAAGTTAGTACTTTTATCTCTAATTGCTTTGAGTTTTTTCTTAAAAATATTCTAAACTTTACTTATAATTGTGGTCTTTGTAAAAATTAGATACTTTAAAAAAAATATTGTTAATTAAATATCTGTATTTATTGGTTCCTAAAAGAGCATTTACACTATTTTAGTATGCTATTTTTCAAAAAAGTATTTCGAACGTGTTCGGATACCTTAAGTCTCACAAATTCGAGTTTTTTATACGAATGAAAGAAAAATCTTCTTGATTAATAAGAGATTCTGGACAAAAAAATTAAAATAAACATCTAAGTCTTCATGTATATTGTTTAAAATGAAGATAGTGATACGTACACTCACATAAATTGACTGAAACTAAAAAGAAAAACCACTTTACAATATTACAGCTTTTAGCAGATAGCTACTATGCAATATTATAGCGTAACGTACACCCCACAACCCCCACATTGCAGGGGCTTAGGATTCTAAGGCATCCAAAGTCTGACTGACGCCAAGTTGTAATCCTTTGTAAGATCCGACTTGAAACCCAAACCTCACTTCGTAGGAGAGGAGGGGGGCTAATATTTTCCGTTACGCCACTTGCTTCTAGAACTGTAATAGTAAAAAAGCAAACATTTAGATGAGAAATCACTTAAAGGATTAGACGTAACAAAACACATAAAAATGATATTATCCGTTGCATTTCTTGTCATACATTTTATTACATTTCATCGATTTGTAGGTTGTATGAAATCTAATATCTAAACTCTAAGAATTACGGAAAAATTCTTCGAATTTGCTTTTTTTTCTTGCTTTGATCATTTTTTTTAGACGAGAAAAATCGTATTGGAAGTTGGTGTGATTTATAAAAAAGAATAAAAATTTGTATTTAAATATATTTGTGTATAACACGACATATCGATGCCTTTTTTTAACGCATCAAACAAATTTAATTCTTTCATTGTATGGCTTGATTTTTAACCTTTTTTAAAAATATTTTTAGTATTTTTAGGATAAAATTGGTACATGTAATTTCATATGTTTTAGTTGGACGTGGTGTGGAGGTCAAGACAGTGGGGTTCTACCTCAGATGTCGTCTCGTCACTTGATCGTTACTCAAATTTTGAGGATTCGTCGCCAGTTGCCCTCTTATTGCTTTATAGTGTGGCGTGAATAAGCATTCATCCATACATACATGTTTTTGTGCTTCAAACATTTTTCACTCAGTAAAACTCCTTCATTCAAAAAGACCCTCATAAATAATTAGATGTTGCCTATAGTCAGCTAAATTATGCTTATGATTGTAATATAGAGTAAACCCATGTCCAAGGCCCTTTATTAAAGTAGGGTTTATGGGTAAAATTAAATATATATATATATATATATATATGAAATAGACGTGGCCGTTGAAATGTATTCTTAATAATATGATCGCTATTGTTGATGGTTTCCTTGGATGATATTGACGAGGCATCCAGTGATTGATTAAAACTTGTTTATTATCCATCTTGAACACATAAGACATTACAAGGACGACACAATTCACGCACACAAAACACACTGCAGCCGGCTACATTACGCAGACAAAATACAGAAGCGAAAAAGGGAGTTGGTCTCCAGGAATCTCGGAATCTCGATATTTATAGGCAGCTTAAATCACATGATCAAAATGGGTGGATAGATGTAGTTTAAAATACTCTCGTTAGGCGGCGGGTTAACTTATTACTAAAACGTTGGTCCTGAAGGGATGGACCATTGGCAATTAAAAGATATTTAAAAGGATTATATTAGTGGGAATTATTACATATATATAAATATATATATATAGTTAGTTAGTAGTTAGTTTTTTGAAGAAAAATATAGTAAGTATTCATATATCGAAATATTATCTATTGTTAACTCCCTACATGTTCAATTCAGGACGGCGTAGGAGTAACTCTTGAAATAATAAATCCAATGGAACTAGTTTGACATTCTGGGGCTACACACCAAACGCTGCTTGGTGCGATAAAGAATCCCGAAAAGCAGCGCATGTCGTTGGAATGGAATCAAAGATGGTGGCCTAGCGGTATGAGATCGTGATGAAAATAATTTTTAAGAACTTTTGAAATACAGTAAAATCAATTTCAAAAGAAGAATGTAGGAATAGATTGAGAATAACCAAGATCTAAAAAAATCATATTTACTAATAGTAATATTATGCAAGAAATAATAATCTAATGATAAAAACTTATAGTTTAAAAACATAATAAAAATAAAAAGCATTATAATACAAATAAATAACATAATAATTATAAGTAGCCTATGTAATAATACCAATAAAAATATAATAAAATTATAACAAATAACGAATATTATATTAATTACATATAATAACAATTGTATTTTTAAGCAATTAATAAAATAATTACATTATGTATATTAAATTAACAATGAATATCTTTAAAAAGTACTGAAAACTTGCAATGTTCCAAAAACTGCAAGTTCCTTCAACGAATTGTTTTGAACAAGGAACTTAAAAAACATTTTTAAAAAGTAAAATAAAGTGAAAATAAACGATATTTATCGCAATAATTAAAAGACACACTCATTCTTTAGAAAAAATATCCTAGTACTCACCCATGATATTAGAAATATCCGTATTCGAAAATAGCACCAAATAAAACAGAAGACTGAAATTATAACTTGCAATAGAGGAAATGCAATTAAAATGGTTACATTGTTAAAGAAATCGAATTAAAGTCGTCTGAAATGAATAGGGATACGCGGGGGGAAAAGCCAATAAAAATTAACTGAAATCCTTTATGCCCATGGCAACTCAATTGCCAGATGTTAAAAATATCAAGGTAACCATATTGTAATGTTATCGCCCATCTTGGCGAACATAAACAACTTAGCGTGTAGTCCCAGGATATCAAACTAGCACCAGCTGAATAATTATTTTAAACTTAGTATTTTAATGAGACAGATAAAAATTATCTTAGTGTTATTCCTATAGTTTTTAGCATTTTTTTTATAAGTTTATTATTATTTTAGTAAAAATAATTTTATATTTATTACAATGCTACCATTCGGTCAGTATTATTGTAACTAGTATAGTTGTGAATCTGCATTTGAATCTTGAATTTGGCTGTAAATTGCTTATTGTTAACTGATTCATCGTGATCTATGTATTTTTGAAGCATTATGTAAGTTACCTTTTTCTTAGAATGGATTTAAAATTTGTATCCATTTTTTTTAACATTTCACTCTGTATTACAAAAGGAAAGGAAGAAAGTTGGCTAGCTAAAGAAATGCTTAAACCCAACTTTTATATAAAATTAAACGCTATCCTATTAGTCACCATCTACTAACACTATACAATAAAATATGCATAGAGAGAGTTTGGAAGGAATTATTATTCCTTCTTCCCTCTAACCGGACTAGATGTGTAGGAGGAGCTAAATGATCAGACGACATGATGGACTCAAATTATTTATTTATCTCTATATTTAACACAGACACATGTGACGGGTGCTTACGCGTTTCACTAACCTTCTCTCGCCTTCTTTAAATGTTTTATTTATTTCAACCAATCTCCTCCGAGAGCCAAAGTGTGACTTATGCAAACGAGATATTTTCGGGTTTAGCGAGTTCGAAAAAGATATAAAAGGGAGAAATGAAATGAAGAAAAAAAGGGTGATTTTGAGAGAGTAGTTTATCTAGTGGAAATATATTCGTCGGGAGAAGACTATTGAAAAGTATTCATTAATTTGGTTCGGGAGGAACTGAAAAATAGCTAAGATTGAAGCCGCTCCTTAAAGCAATCCAGATATAGAGAAACCTGCCTTAAGAAAAGGTATCAGGTCAGTTATTTTCATAAATTAAATATAAATGTGTAGCTTGATTGTATGTGTCGTTCTCCGTGGATTCAGCTAGGATTCCGTCGTTCATAATCAGATTCTTCTCGCACTCCACTGTATTTGTTGATCTTAAAGTTTG
>BMAO01035939.1:0-25449 GCA_019973975.1 Trichonephila clavata | reverse complement strand
GGTTGAAAATATTGAAAGTTTGAGAAGCACTGCTTTATCGTGATCTACAACACTCTTTTGGTATCATGAATTCCTTTAGATTCTAAGCAGGATATCTAAACACAAGGGCAACCGAATTTGCGATTTCTTCCAAATTTAAGATATAAATATAAAAGTTGCAACATAACAACCACAAAAACCTATAGATAAACTATAAACTAAAATTTTGATTTAAAAAAAAACGAAAGAACCCAAGTAGGGTGCGTTTAAGCAGAAACAACCCAAGAAAGAGAAGACAGTAAGTAAAAACTGTAGCTTTGTATATATTTAAAATATTACCATATTTTTATACTTGATAGAATTCAACAAGATAGAGCCCTCATTTTTTTTTTTTTTTTTTTTCTTGCACCAGGGCTTTTAAATACTGGCTACGCCACTACCTTCGGAAATCACTTTTTTTCAAACGAGAGAGAGTTGACGCATTTTAAATCAGTAATTTCTTCAATTTTACTTCATTTTCTTTAAAACTTGCAAACGGTAATTATGAATTTACTTTTGATTTATTTTGTATTTTCCCTTGAGACTTAAAAATTACAAATTTTTATCATATTAAAATAAAATCAAAACATACATTTATTATTTGCTTTCCTTTACAAAGAGGCAGAAAATAATGTCCAGCGAAATGAAATCTAATTAAAAATATTTTTTACTTTGTAAATTTTCCGTGTTACATCATCTAATTTTAAGATGTTCGTCTTATTTTATATATATATTATATTTCAATGGACTTTTATAGTACTTTTATGTTGATTAATATGCATCAATACTTGTTTCTTTGCTTGAATACATCTTCCAAAAACACACTTTTCTATGGAAAGAACAGTTTTATGAAGTTTAATTATTAGTGTAACAGGAAATTCCAAAAAGTAGTATTTAAGGTAGTACTGGTATTGAAGGTTTTTTCACGAAACTTCAAAGTTTAATTCTAGCATTGATATTTGACACTGATCTCACTTCATTGAGCTATAGAAATAAAAATAAAAAAAAAATATCTGAATATTTCATATTTTAAGAATGAAAATGTTTATTCCTGTGTGTAAATATTTAAATTATATTAAATATTAATTGAGCATGCAGTCTTGAACGCAACTGTCTGGGATGGGGGACCTTTTTCCGGAATGCATGTCAAGTAGGTGTCTGATACTTTCGATATCTTGTTTCACTAACAACTGTCTTCTTGAAAATATACCGATTTCTGTCTAGAATTACTTTACTTCATAAGTTCTCTAATTTTTCTTTATAAAAAAGTAATAAAAATAAATGCAGTAAAATATTTTTGATTCAAATGATACTTACAGAAAACTAGCTTTCAGAAACAGAAATATTTGCTTTCATAATAAATAAGGAAACAAAAGTTGATTGTAATTAATGTTTACAACATGTGTAAATGATAGAAAGGCTGGTTAATATGAAATTTTTTGCCTTAATTTTGTAGAATTATTCTTTGTTGAAAATTTCATTTACCTTTTGTACAACGTTTGTGATGTGATTTATATTTGCACAATTCATCATATTCTGAATTTAACTCTGTATATGTCTTGTATCCTACAAAGATTTAAAAATTCAAATTTATCATAACCAGATTATTCACTGAACATTTGGTTACTGAAATACACACATTTGTGTTAAAATTATTCTTACTTTTGAGAAATGTATTACTCTGGAATACCCTACTCATATCGTAAAGCATTTGAAATTTACTTCAGATCACAAAAAAAAAAGGGGGGGGAAAAGTTTTTTTTTTTTAATTTTTGAGAATTTTTTATTTATGTACACGATATTTTATTTTTTCATAGCTGTAGAGTATCATTGGAAAAAAATCAACTGATATACAACAGTTCTTCGAACATTCTACAATTTTAATATCTTAATATAAGCCAATATAAAACAAAAAGAAAAAACTACAAAAAATTGTTAATGAGCTTTATGTATGTTATGGAACAGTACGTGATGTACATTAACTTTTACGAAAAAAAAATTCATGTCAAGCATTATATCTGCACAATATTATTTTTTTTTAAAAAAAGAGTTAAATAACAGTTCTTAAAAAATGATACTATCTTTTGTAAGGTATGCATACGATGTAACTTTTCAAACATACAAAGATCAAAAAATATTCTTACATAAGTATTATTGCAAAAATTTTCATTAAATTTGTAAATTTTTTATGCAGTAACCTACAAACATTGCCAAACAATTCAACCAAATGACAAAGAAATTGTAAAATTAAAATTTTAGATATTCCTCTAACAATTAAACTGAAGGGAATTTTAATGAATTGTAATCAGAATTTGTTTTAAATATTCACAGTAATCAGGTTGTTTTGTAATTATTAAAAATTTCTATGTAAACATTAATTTACAGGCAGAAAATTTGCAAGTTTATAGAAGAGAGTAGCTGAGTACCTGTAACACAATATATATTTTGTAGAGTTTAAATAACATTTGTATTGAGTTATGAAATAAAAACAGTACGCGTCAGCACCATAGCTTAGAACAGAGGATCTCAAACTTGTCATGTTTTTCAATCTGGGTCCTTGCTTACTTAATATTGAATTTTTGCAAATTCATGAACTTCAAATGTGTTTTGGATAGTTGGTATACTGTGGTAGCTGCTGCTATTTTAAAAACACTCTTACTTTTCTATCTGTAGTGAAGTGTTGTATGAAAAACTAAAAAATGCATGTTAATTTTAAACATTTATTAGATAAAAGTTAAAATTTAGTACCTGTTACATAGAATAAGAGAGTAAAAACAAAGGCTTTTATGACGCTTTAGTTACAAATTGTTAATAACTATAATAAATTTAGTTAGGTTTTACCTTAAACCTCCTCGGTTAGTAACGTCCAGTCTAACAAATTAAGAAAAACAAATTAAGAAAAACTTTTATCTTTCTTAACAAAATAATTCAAAAAGCACCTTTTTATTTATCTCTATAAATCCCAGATATATCTTACCTTTAATTGGGCAGAATTTGATATATCTATTTCTGATGTACAATTTCAATTTCCAAATAATAAAAAAAATTCTAATAATTATAGCTTTTTCATTAAATGTTTATAATTATTATGTACCTGAGATGTGTGTGTTTTCAATATTTCAATTGCTTATAACAAATGCCTTTCAGTAATTTATATTAATATTGGTTTAATTTACTTAAATATTTTGAATCAGCAGAAAGAAGAAAAAAATTTCACACTAAATTCAGAAAAATAATTTTTCTGAAAAAAAATATTGTTTCTAAGTTTTCAGTTAAATTAGCTTCTTTACCTGAATTTTTATTTAGTTGCAAATGACATAAATGGGCTTTCGACTTTCAAATAGTATATTGAAAGAAAGTCATACCATACATTTTGTAAATGAAATGAAAATTAAATTTTTTTTTATTTAGTGCAATAAATATTTTTTTAGAAACATGTTCTCAAAAAAATTAACGGATACTAAAATGTTAATGAGAAGGACATTGATGGATTAAATTTTTTTGAAAAAATAAAATCTTTGCTATGTTTTACCAAAGAGGATATGTCACCTATTGATGTTTTGAATTATATTTATGAAAACAATCTTATCGGTACATTTCCAAATATTGCAATAGATTTACGGATTTCTTTAACCCTGCCAGTTTCGGTGGCTTCTGGAGAACGAAGTTTTTCAAAGCTTAAAATTAAAAAAAAACTACATGCGATCTACTATGGCGCAGGAGAGATTATCGGACATGTCAATTATATCCATAGAGAGCGAAATTTTGGAGGAAATTATGGATTTATAAAGGAATTGATAGGATCATTTGTAGCTGCTAAAGCTAGGAGAATCAATATTTGAATATATTTTCTAATTTTTATATTTTACTTTAAAAATTTTATATCATTTTTGCTTTTTGTTTTTTAAAATTTATGTAATAATAATAAAAAAAGAAATAATAAGACAAACGTGTTTTAATATTATAATTTTAAAGCTTTTCAGTTCGAAAGTCAAATTTCGAATACTATAAATGAGTATTTCACATTTTATTTGCAGCACTTTATAAGAGCGCAACAGAACCCCATAAAGGGGCGCCGAATTTCAACTTGAACAAGGGCGCTTAATACCCACGCGGCGGCCCTGCAAGTGGCCCACCTAACTTTTAATCATATAGTGGCACTCTTCCCAAAAAGGTTGGTCACCCCTGCCTTAGACATATGGTTCTGCCTCTCCGTCTTCAAGAAAAAACAGATACCATCTCTTTACCATTGTCCAAGATTCCGCGAAGTCTGAGTAAAGAACATTCTCTCCCCCCCCCTCGTTTCCTGTGGGACGGGGGGGGGATACAGTGTTTATGAGCAAAATGACAAGCCGAAAAGGCTTTACGAGCTGAAGGTTCTCTTTGGATGTTTACATTAAGAGTGTCGAAATTTACAATGCTTTCCAGCGTTTTATATTTCTTTGGGAAAGTTTAAAATCTTTGTATTAACAACCCATATAGGAGACCGGCTTTGCGAAAACGGAAAATTAAATTTTTAATTTTTAAAACATTTTTTTGGTTATTTTTCAGTTAAAGTAAAATTTTAATTTTTTTTCGTACTTTAATTGTTGATTGTATATTAATTTTATTTTCATATTTTGAAGAAAAATAATTTAAACTTGGATCCTTAATGGGTTAATGATAGTTCAAATGGTTAGTTTGAATTTGGTATCAAAGCTATTAGAGAGAAGTGTTATCTCAGGTGTCGTTCTTGTCATCAACCTGTGGTTAAAAATTAAGTCTTTGCGTTGCTTCTAAATGTGATAAATATAACCTTTCAATCAATTATTAAAAATGCAACCTATGTATCGATTGAGTAAGATTAATAAGATTTAATAACGTTTTAGGGAATCTTGTTCTGAAGCCTTAAACTTTTGTTGGGTTATCTTGGTCCCTCTTAGGTAAGAAAAAAAATAACAGCATCCTCATTTCAATTTACAAATAGAAGAAAAACATAAATATAATATATATATATTTATTTTCTTATAACTTAGGCCAATCTTACCACTATGTGTTAATAAACATATTACACATTCTATCAAGTAGATCAAGATTGCACCTTTTTTTTTTTTTGCATGGCTTTATCAGGAATTCCATGATTTGAATACAACACTATAGTATTTATTGATTTGAAATGTTCACTTTTATGAGAACGAAAAGTAGAGTTTTAATTCTTTTATACATATATATACGCATAAAAGAATATATATATATAATAATGGGAAGTAGTGTACACAGATTATTTTTATCACGGGGGTTATATTTTTAAAAAAAACATAGACGAAAACACCAAGACTTAATCTCTTCATGCTAAAATTAAAAATTTATTCGTCTTTGGGTGGGGTTTGCATCCCATCCTTCTGTACTCCTCTTATAATGGAATTTCTGATTAGAAGTATGATCAGGTTGTCTGATTATTCAAATATAAAAAAGGAATAAAAATCTGTAACTCTCTCTCTCTCCCTCTTCCATGTTTTTATTTTTCTTCCATTAAACAAAATAGAACTACTCCACACACACACACACATTTATAAATCAACAATAATCATTTACCATATGCTACAGAAGAACGCATTAAAAATGTATGGAAAAAAAGTATCAGTATATGATTTTTATGCAACTGCCAGGAATCACTTTATTCATAGTATTTTACTAAAGATAGAAAATAAAAATTTAAGCATAGGCTTTATTTATAGTTTAGTTTATAATAGCTAAAAATTTTGTAGTAAATTTAATTCTAAAAATAAAAAGGAAATAGATTATTGGACAAATCAGTTTAAAATGTCAATAAATATGTCTTTCACACATAAAAAAAAATCACCTGATTACATAACAGAAATTAAGATAATATTTTCACATTTTAAAATAACACTTACCATGAACAGATTTAATTAAAGTACTTTCATCTACAAAATGTGCTTTAATATACCAATATATATTATAAAAAACATCAATTTTCTCTGCTTGTAATTAACCTTTTTATATCTTACATAAGGATAAAAGTCGAAATACGTAATTCATTTTCAAAGTATTATTAATCACAGTAAACGGGTTATTAAAAAATTATATAACAATCTTTTTTTATTTGTAATTAAGTTTCTTATTTACTAAGCTCAAATATATATTTCTTCTGCAAAATTAAATTCACTAAAAATTTTGATTTAGGTGAATGAAAAAAAAACAGATTTTTATTTTTTACAGTGAAAATTAGATACGTAAGGGAATTTCACTATTATACTCAAGACATGGAAGAAAAAACTGCCTGAAAAACAATCTCCCAAATAGAGAAAAATCTCTTGTTTCAATGAACCACTAGGGCATAGAAAAATGCTATAACGCCAAACCAGGCAACCCAGAATAATGACGTCATTGCACATCTACCAATGACAAGCAACCTCTTTTCCTTTGACCGTGCCGAAAAGGAACACCCAAGTCGTGAGTAACTGAAAAAGTTCTCTCTATTTAACGTCATGCTCGATAGTAATTCAGTTCGTTCAGTTCAGTTCAGTTCAGTACAGTATTATCACTGTACATCTGGAGCTCTGGCTAACACCTTATGCTCCGAAATGATTATTTGCATTATTTTCTTCAAATAGGATGCAAGTATAGGTCTTGATTATTATGTAAAATTGTAAGTTTTGTTAACTTATGCTTCCAAAGTGGTAGATGAAACTAGTGTATTTTGGATCTATAACTTGGTATTTTAGAATCTATTGGTTGTTTTTAAAAATTCTTCGACTTTTTGAATATGCTCTATTGTATCACAATTCGCTATTGATGAATAAGACCATTCACCATGATCAGAGATAAAAAATTTCAATGTTTTACGTTGCAACTGATATTTGTTGCAGGTTAAAATAAAATGTTCACTAGTTTCTGGTACATGGCAATCTGAACACAATGGGGAATCTGTTTGTTTAAAAAGAAAATAAATATCATTTAATGGTAATTTCTTTGCCCGCAGCTTATTAATTAAAACTTCTGTATTTCTATTTTTTGCTGCCTGTCTTTTCCATTTTTTAAGATGAGAAATATAACTATAATTTTTATGTCTCTTGCTCTTTTTCCATGTTTCTTCGTTTTCGTTTTTGTGTTGATTTTTGAAAAATGTATGTAGATCTTCCCAAGTAATCCAAGGAATAATATTCCAAGGATCTGGAGAGGCTTTAGCTAATTTATCTACTTCTTCATTAATTTCTATTCCCTTGTGAGCTGGTACCCAAATGAATGTAATTGATTGAGCTATTTGGAGACACTCGTGTAACGTTGAATTTAAATTTAATATTATCGTACTGGATTTTCTGTTAATATTAAGGATACTTTTTAGAACTGATAAGCTGTCCGTCAGGATGACATAGTTTTCTGTTTCTGAAACCCAATTTTTTAACGCAGTCCATATGGCAATAGCTTCCGCTGTAAAAATGGAAATCATTTCTTTCAGAATGTAATTTTGTCTAACTTTTTTCTTGGGGATTAAGATTCCTATTGATGTTTGATAGTATTTTTAGAACCATCTGTTGCAATTATAATACTGTCATTAAAGTTTGACTGGATATAATCATTAAACATATTTTGCACTATGAGATCTGGAAGGTCTCTGTTTTGAAATGGCAGTTCATGAGTATAGATGTTAATTTTGTGATTTTCATAGATTGGAGGAGGAGGAGTCCACTGAAGAATATCTACTTTAGAAATACATAGTTCTTGGAGCAGGTTGATTGACTTTTGAAAAATACTGATTTCTTTTTCTCTATATCTATAAAAATTATTATTAATATCCCAAAATAACCTTGCATTTGGTGACCAGTCTTTTAATGCTATTTGTTTAATAATAAATTTTTGACAAAGGAAATTATGTCGATTATTGATACTGCCATTCATAGATTCCGCTCTTAATACGTCTATCGGAGTGTTTCTTGGGAGACCTAGGCTAAACGTAATGCAGCATTGTAAATTGGTTCTAGTTTTTGTCTATTGCTATTGCTTGAAAAGGAAAAAAGTTGACTTCCATAGTCAAAAATAGAACGGATTGTAGCATTAATAATATTTAAAAGAGTATCAGTTCTTGTTCCTATTTTAGGGGACGATAATGCTTTGATTGCATTTAAATATTTAAAACCTTTCTGTCTGAGGTAAATAATATGATTTTTCCAAGTGATATTGGGGTCGAAGATTATCCCTAGAATTTTAAGACACTTTACTTCGGGAATAGGTTTATCACATATTTTAAGTATAGGAGGTATTGTACTTCTTTTTCTGGAAAAGTTGATTAAACTGCTTTTTTCTAGAGAGGTGGACAACTTCCATTTTTTACACCAGGCTGAAATATTGTTTAAAGATATTTGTAATTCGACTATTGTTTTGTTCCAATTTGTGCCGCTATTATATAAGAAAATGTCGTCTGCATAGACCAGAAGATGGCTGTCGTGTTGGATTTCAAAAATGTCTGCCATATAAATCATAAATAGGAAAGGGCTCAAGATGCAACCCTGAGGTACACCATAATTGTTTTTGCTGATTTTCGAAAAATTGTTCCGCCATTTAATTTGAATTGTTCTTTGATGCAAGAAATTTTGAATCCATCGTAGCAAATTACCTGAATATCCAACTTTTTTTAATTTAGAAACTAGACCACTTGGCCACACTGAGTCATATGCTGATTTAATATCTAATGCTACTAGAATAAAGTATTCCTTACGTTCTCTAGCCAGTATAATATGTTGAAGTTGAAGAATCGTATTAATACTGCTTCTGTGGGGTAAAAGCATGATGATTTACGTGAAAATTTTATTTTGAAAGCTGAAATCTAACATTCTGTGTAGGATCATTCTTTCTATTAATTTGGCAACTATTGAGGTAAGTGAAATTGGGCGATATGACGCTATTTCCTTGGGATTTTTGTGAGGTTTTATGAATGGTAAAATAATTGCGTGAGTCCAATCTTTTGGAATTTGACTAGAAGACCAACTGTCATTAAAGGATTTCAGGAGAAGATTTATTGCTTTGATGGGGAGGTGGTTGATTGTTTGGAGAGAAATTTTATCATGCCCTGGACTGCTGTTTTTTTATGAGATATTGCTATTTTTAATTCTTTTAAAGAGAACGGTTTATTAATATCTTGGCTATTGTCCGGAATAAAAATATTTTGGATACTATTATTGTTTTGTTTTGCGTAATATTTTAAAAAACAATTAGCTTGGGATTGTTCGTTTGTTAGTATGATTCCATTATTCTCAATGATGTTAAATGAAGAATAGTTCGAAATTGTTCTATTTTTGATTATACGAATTATTTTAAAAAGAATTTTAGGAGAAGAGATTTTTTCACATGTCTTGTGCCAAAAGTTTTCTTTACAGGTTTTTATTGTTCGCTTAAGTTTTGCACTTATTTCTTTATATTTTATCCAGTCTTCTTCTTTGAAGTATTTTCTAGCTTTCTTAAGGAGTTTTCTTTTTTTTTTTTGCTCTTAAATACCCGCATGCTGCTGTCCACCATGGAGCTCTTGAATTTATCTGATTTTTTTCTGATTCCTGAGACAAGATTTGGGCTTTTCTAATTTCTTCTACAACATCTATATTTATATTTTCATCCAAATTTAGCTTTTGTTGAATAAGATTAATAAATTTGTTCCAATTTGTTTTTTGTCTAAAATTATTTGTTGTTGAGCTGTTTGTTCTTTTGTAATTAATAATAATAGGGAAATGGTCACACACTTCCAAAATTATCGGTACTTGTGGACCACGACATATCATAATTTAAATTTATAGATGATAATGAAAGATCTATAGATGTAAAAATTCCCGATGAATGGAGATAAGTTGGGCTTTTATCGTTTAATAAAATTAAGTCATTTTCGATAATCCAATCAAAAATCTTCTTCCCAGACGTATTTGAATTTTTTGAACCCCATATTTCATGAGATGCGTTGAAATCTCCCAATATTAAGCTATGATTATCTATATATGATGCTATTTTTGATAAACTGTCATCTTTAAAGTTACCCGGTGGGATGTAAATATTAAAAATTGTGATAGGAACTGTATTATCTGAACTTTGACTAATAAATTTCTAAGTCTTCGCTAATTTCTGAGAATTTTTTATTGCGCTAATATCTTTGTTTAAAATTATCATTAATCCTCCTCCTCTTCTGTTTTCTCGATCGATTCGGAATATATTCTTATTGGGAATTGTGAAATTATCATTAGGGTGTAGCCAAGTTTCTTGGATTATTAAAATGCTTGCTTTTTGAAAAATTGGCGTGAATAGAATATCTGATTTTTTGTTTTTAATTCCACGTGCATTCCATTGGATTATATTCATGATATAAAGGGGGAAAATGTGCAATACTACGAATTAGTTTAAATGTTCAAAAAGAAAACCGATTAATATTTTATTTATTTATTTATTTACTTATTTATTTATTTTTTAGGATGCAAGAAATTTTGTATATTTATATCTAAATTTTATTTTGTTCTACTATAATTTCTAAATTAATTTCTCTCTTTTCTGAAATGTTTTTTAGTCTTTTTGCTTTTTCATTTATTTTTCTATTAATTCGAAATTCGTTATCTTGTGAAACTGTTATATTGGATGCAATTTTTTTAACGAAGATTCCATGGTGTTCATCAAGGATGAAAATTTTAAATTTATTTGATTTGTCATCGCGTTTAGTTTTGCCGTAAAACGTTGCACAATTTGTTCCAATTTCATTTCAAAAATGTTGTTATTTTCTTCCAATTTTAATTTTAATTCTTGAAAATTTTTTTCAAGGGTTTCTATTTTCTCAGTTTGTTTATTATAAGTTATGGCCGAGAATGAGGTTTTTTTTAGAACTTTTCGACTGCTTCGTTTCTCGAGATTTGTTGCTTATTTTTAATTTTTAAGATTTCGACTTCCTCCTGATATTTTTTTCAGCTTTTATCGTTAGCTTCATGATTTTCTCCACAACAGCTACATTTTTTTGTATTTATTTCTTTACACTCGTTTTCAGAGTGGTTTAGTGAGCATACACAGCATTTAATTGAGCTTCTACAAAATTTATGTATGTGGCCAAATTTCCAACATTTAGTACATTGTTTAGTTTTTTCAAAAAAAAGGCTAGTTTTAAACATTTCAAATCCTATTGATACTCTTTCAGGAATCGTGCATCCTATTTGGGTTACTTTAATTGTTTTGATCGGTTTGTATCCTGATTCTGTTTTTTTGTGAAACGTTGGATGTCCAAAATTGGCGTGATTGTTATTTTCAAGTTCAGATTTTATGCCATCTATTGTTTATTCCGTGTTTATTCCCTGCAAAATGTAACTTGTACTTAGGCCAATAAAGGATGATCTAGAAAATATTTTACATCCATTAATTTCTTTAATTTTTAAAGCTTCTTTGGCGGTCACACAGCTATTTGTTTTGATTATGATTTCTGACTTTCTTGTTTTGCTAATACTTTGAATATTTTTCTTGATTGTGAAATTTTTCATTATTAATTCCTTTAATTTAAGTGGATTACCACACTGAAAATTATTTTCCAATTTTAAGAAAATTGTGATATTTGGGGTAGTATTTAAATTCAAACTTTCCTCAAACCTGGCCAACAATTCCATATCAGTTAATTTGCTTCTATATCTATTCAATGTTAAGTCTGTACTGGTAGTCTCCACCTCCATATCATTCCCTGGGCGAGAAAAATCACCCATTCTCTCTAGCCCACTCCAACACTCCACTTTGAATCAATACACCAACTTGTGTAAGATTTAAAATTAAGAAAAAAAAGTCTCCAAAGTCAGATGAAAAGTTATACCAAATAACTTTCAAAAAAAGAAGAAAAACTTAATGAGGAACGATCTCACCAATTCGGATCCGCTTGAAAAAGTTGCCAATCAAACGATAGTCATCAAATCACAGCCTCATTCGGCACTCACCCATTTTTATTTTTCTTCGACACGAAAGATAAATTAGGCGATTTACAGTTATGAATGAATGGAAACTATTTACATGAATGGACTAAATATTTGGCACAGGCTCCGTAAAGATAAAACACTATATTGTTCTTCGCGTAAAAACGAAACTAATTAGAATATTCAATAAGCATACTTACTTAAAATTCCGTTGCCAGATTCAAAATGAATATTAAAAGTATGAATATTATTAGAAGTGGCAACTGTAGATTACTAACTTCTTGCAAGATAATTGAAAGGGATTCTGAACCTTGACTGGTTGCATGCAGCAATAGGCATACAGAAAGTGAGAAATCTGCCCAAAGCCTGGTTTTATACTGGATTTTTAACAATGCTTATATATTTAGGTGATAATGTACTGTCTTTCTAATTGTACTATTCTTATAGATATATTTTTTATTTAAAGATGATATACTGAAATATTTTTTAAGGTATTTAAATATCTACTGTATTAGCACTATTATAAATTTCTATCCAAAACATTAACAGCATTAATGTAGTATGCCATATTTAGAAAGTTCGATTTCTTTTTCTTAAAATAATTCATTTTATTTTCTTTCTCAGTTCCGAGAAGCCTTAGTTTCATGAGTCTTCTTAATTTTTAAACTATGCTGTTGCTTAAATTCGTAGACCTCGGTAAGAAAGAAAATCAGATTTATTCAATATTTAACTTTTAAAGGCACATGACACAGTAATTTTTTTTTAAAAATTTGCTACACACATGCTCCAAATTCTGACTGCTGTATTTAAGTTACAGTCAGTCGAAAAAATAGTTGAGCTGCGTGAGCCTTTCAAAAAATGATTGAAAGTGGAAAACGACCTTTTTGAAACGAATCATTTTATGATATGCCCCCATACGATTTTTATTTACAAGGTTGGTATAATTGCGTTATTGTCCTTCTTATATATATATATATATATATATATAAGAAGAAGGAAACATCGTTTATGTATACATTAAGATACATAACATATATACATAAGACATTAATATATATACATAAGAAGAAGAATCGTTTTACATTAATAGATTATGATTTTATATATAATAATAGTTAAACTCTTCTCCAGAAATCTCTTGCTTTCCCTATGGCCCAGAGTATTGGCAAATTCAGGTGAAAGTTGGGTGGCCGAAAAACATTGTTTAAACCTGCATTCCTGGTTCCTAAGGCCAGGAGTTTGCTCTAGTATTTCTGTGACTAAATCTATTCTATCATGACTGTAGTTATCTTATGTATATAACTATTTTTGTACATCTTTGTAATATATATATATATATATACATATATATATATATATATATATTGGATGAGCATGTAATGATGTATTGCTCAGAATGTTCGACCCCCAAATAGGACAAATGAAATTTATACATTATAATGAATGTTGGTGTGTCGGGGAAAAACAGAGGATCCTTCCAATATTGGTGTGTACTTGGAAAAAACGGGGACAGAGGTGAGATGACATAAAGCCAACTCCTTCCAATCTTAGCTTGCCTAGAAAAACCGGAAGACAACAATCAGCTTTCAACTGTTAGGAGAGTTCAGTTTTTGTGTATTATTTGAATATAAGTTTTTAAAAAGATGCATTGCAATCTTGGTACATTATTTGACCCGAAAAAAGGGAGACTGAGTACAACTCGATCCCCCAATGGACTAAATTCATAGATGGCTGGTGCCAAGTGAGTAATCAAGTGACAACAAGGGCAACAGTTGCAAGTGTTTATTCATTACCATGGTAGAATCTATACGTAAGTTGTTGACAGTCTTGTGCTGTAATTTTATCTAATTAAAATAAATGATATCATTGTATTTTTGCATCATCTACACTATTAAAATCCGAAGGTAAATAAACGTATGTATGTATGTATGTATGTATGTGCGTCTATCTTCTCACGAACCGTACGACGCAGAAAGTCGCGGAAGGTACCAAAAGATCGGGAACGATCCGACGAAGCCGTTTTGCCCATTTATATTCCGATATTGTAATTATTTAAAAAGATATTAATTAAAAACCTTAAAACGTCCAATTGTTTTAACTCCTACTGGTTGTTTATTTGGCAAAGCTTCCGTTCCGTTTCGGCCAAGCGGTGATCCGACGTTTTCCACCATCTTAAAATTGCCATCCGATTTATACTTTTGAAATCAGACAAAAAATAATTACAGAATCGGAAAGATCATTTATTTCTCCACGATACGGTATAAGTTTTTTTTGTAAAATAACGATATTTTCTATTTTTTTCGAATTTTTTAAAAATGTGTTAAAACTGATGCGATTTTATGAAAATTATTTCTAAATCATTGCGTATGAATTTATTTTCGTGTTATTAAATCGATATTCTACACTAATTAACTTCAAGCCTTTCTCTTTTAGATCCATTCATTTAAAAAATAAAATGATCAAAACTTTTTTTCTGCGATTTTTTAAAAATTAGTCCAAATTTTTACTCAACATTGAATAACTTCGTTATTTATTAAAATTATCGCACGAAACTTTTTTTCCATCTGTAAAAAAATATTATCCGTAATTTGTACGAAGATTGAAAAAAGTGCTTACAAATTACGGATTTTAAAATTTCTTTTTTGTTATTTTCGTAAAATACCGTTTTTGCGAGAAATAATATAAGCATTATTTTTGTAACCTTTTTTCTTTAAAAATTATCGTTCTTTCCAATCAATATGGGAAAACTTGAAATTTTCAATTATAAATTGAGCCCTCAAAAATAATGAAAACTTTAAAAAGACATTCTGAAGGCTTTAAAGGCTTTGCGCATGCGCGAGAAAACATTATTATTATTATTATTATTATTTAACTCTGTTTAACGTTCAGTGGCCAAGGTCAAACTTGCTGTTCTTCGCATAAGTGAATGATGTTAATTTGAGTAATGGAGAAGAGGGGAATTCCCTTTTTTTTCATGCTCTCTCTCATGGCTGAAGTTATTTGCTATCGATATTAGTATCTGATTCATTACAGATAAACGTTTTAAAGTGTTCTAGCTTTTATTTTTTTTATGACTGATATTTTCCTCATTCTTAAAGAATGACCTTTTTAAGAAAAGTGGAATAAAAAATACTGTAAAAAAAATATAATTCTTAAACATATTTTAGTCACACACACAGTATTATTTTCTTTTGGAATGATTTTGTGCAGTGAATGTAAATAAATTTCCAGGCTTTTTCATTCTTATATATTTTTAATCTAACATTAAAAAATAACGCAATGAAGAAATGAATAGTCCTTTCGATAATTAACTGTGAGAATTTTTGTATTTATTTTTTTAGAAAATGGATTTAAAGTAATATATATTTTAAGAAACTAAAGCAATATTTTTTCCCCCGTTATTCATTACTAGATTAATTATGTAATGACAACACTGTCTAATCTGTTTTTTTCTGGATAAAACGAGAGATTATAGTTTTCTGGACTATACTTTAGCTACCAGTATATAACGATTCATTGGCAAATGAAAATACCACACATACACACAAACCCTTTGTATTATTTTAAGCTCTAAGAAAATAATTATTGTTAAAATAATGAATATGCTTGGTTTTTCGTAATATATTATATCAGAACGTTTTCTTTGTTGCTTTAAGTATACATTTTTTTATGTAAAAAAAGCATTGTTTTCTATAAATCCTTAATCGAAATTTTTCAATCGTTACGTATGGATTTCTTATAATTATGATAAGTAAACCATCTGAACTAAAAAAGTTCATACTTTGCTCTTTTAAAATTAGTGATTGAATAAATTAAATACCAAACATCATTTATTTCGTCACGATTCGGATTTTTTTTCTTTCAAAACACTTAGCCTATTTTATGATTTCTTCTAAAATGAATAAATATCGATGCATTTATATGAAAATTATTTTTAAAAAGTCATTGATCATTCAATATCAATGATTAAAAATAATAAAATGCCAAAAACTATTTTTTTAAAGAATTTTTTTAAAAATAACTTTTTTTTTACAAAACAATGATATTTTGCAAATTTTATGATTTTTTTCTCATATGAATCAATATTGTTGCGTTTAAATAAAAACGAATTTTATAACTTTCAGAATCAGTGATTTAAAAAAATAAAAAGCCGAAAACTTATTTGAACGAATTTTAATAAAACACTCAAAATACTTAAATCAATCATTTAATAATTTCTTTATTTATAAAGATAATTGCATGAAACTTTTTCCCCGCGTGTGTCGAACATTTCAAAAAATCTTCACAATTTTACTTCAAAATTTAAAATAGTAGTGAAATTTTGTAATTTGAAAAATTTCTACTTTTCCGTCTTTTTTCAACATACAACTGTTTTTAAAAAAACCTACATTTTCGTTTCCGGGGCCTAAAAAATTACAACGAAAGAATTGAAAAGTGAGTGGGAGATTTTTAAAGTCGCACTGTTCACCTACTCGAGGGTTTTTGGTGACGGACTTCGAAATTTTCAACCGTGGTCAAGTGATGAGGACGACACCTGAGCATTCACCCATCTTTTCTAATTACCACACCAACGCAAGAACAAATTTCGAAAAAGGGAGTTTTAATGACATAGTTAAGAAAATCACTCACATCGCATGTACACACACACACACACTCACAAGTGCTATCGTCTTGAGGGAAACAAGAAATTCCCATGGGGATGAAGATATTCCCTAGGTAAAAGCCCGTGCAACGCCGGGCTAAGCGGAGAGAAAAGAAACAAAGAAGTCAAAGTAATTTCGAAAAATAATATTGGAAGTGCTGATTTTTTTAAGAGAAGGGAAAATGTTAACCGAGAAAGCCATGATACGCACTCATGGGCCATGCACTCACATCGTACGCGTCACACCCACACAAAAGAGCTGGCGTCAGAAAGAAAGGAGGAAATTAACATGGGGATTAAGTTATACCCTCGGTAAAAGCCCGTGAAACGCCGGGCCATGAAAGCTAGTTCTAGTATATATATTTTTTAGGAAATAATCTTAACAACTCTTTTATATAATTTTTGTTCTAATTTATTTAACTAATTAGGCATTCGTCTGAATCGACTAGTGTTAGCTGGTATACTTGTTTATACTTCTTGATTTACTTAGATATAGCTCTTAGTTATTTTAGTTCTTAATTAATTTTGCAGTTCTTTATTTTATATTTTTTATTCGATGACAAATTTGTGAGCAACATATCGTTTACTGAGCCTTATTTCTCAGTGAATTATTATTATTTTTTCCATCAAAAGCGTTGTGAAAGCAGAGATGAAGAGAGTAAAGTACAAGCCATCTATTCAGATAAGAATAACTTCTGAGATAAGTTATAAATTATTTTGTGTTCAATTTAGATACTTTCTGAAACTGTTATGATTGCATTGCTACTTACTCATTTATACTGTAGTTTGCACTCATTGTTTTGAAATACAAAATAGTTTTTTAATAACATTAACATTATTATTTATCATTGAATTATAAGTTGATTCTAAAAGATTAAAGGTAATGACATTTATTCAAATTTAGCAGCTTTTTAAACTTCTGTAAAAGAAATGTGAATGGACAAATTTATATTTTTTGAATAGCTACATTATCAATGATAAGTTTATAAATTGATTCTTATATTTAGAGTAACATTGAATATCAATGACATTGTTTTCTATTTAAATGAATATGCATTTTTTAGCTTTAGTGATTATATACTTAATGCTATTTTTGAGTAAATCCTAATTTGATTCCAACACGTTAAAAGTAAAGGCAAGAAATGCCAAACCATTTTGAAACAGAAATGTAAATTTTTCATTTAAAACTTAAATTCAATATGGAGTAATGTTGTGTTTACATTAAGATTCTCCCAAATTGTTACTAATTTTTCTTATAAGGCATAATATTTTTAAATCAAGCTCTTTATGATGTGTTTCTATATAAAAAAACTGTTAATTTTCATTTATTTAAAATTTTCATTCATATAATTTATTTAAATTATGGTCCTTAGATAAATAATTGGATTTAAATTAAACTGTAAATTAACTTTGGTACAAATCTTTCAACATTTATTAATCAGTAGACTAATATGTAAATACCGAAAACTCATAAATTTACAATCTAATTTTAGAATTTATTTCTTTCTAATATTTAATACTTTTTTTTAACTTAAAGTTATAAGTGCAACATGCACTTGTCCTGCTGGGGGCAATCCAGCATTTTGTAAGCATGTGTTTGGATTACTTCATGTCCTTTCTGATTATAGCGCAAAACAATGTAAGAAGCTCCAACGGAAAAATTACAGACTTTGACACCAACTAAAACCAACAAAGATGGTTTCTGCAAAAGTGGAGACAGATGGTGTTACTTGTCATACGGGTAGGTAGTGAAAGTGCTTAGATGGTTTAGGACGATTGAAATGGCAAGACTCTTTAGGAAATTGTTCTCTTTTGGAAGTGCGAACCGTGATACGATTTTTATGGGCAAAAGTATTCGCATCTGCAATGAGCAGACAACATGTTCCAAAATTGTGTCACTCTTTTCAGTCAGGTAGATAAGATGTCGAAAGCCGAAATATTACAGGGAGCGTTCGGCCAAGTTTTTCAACGACAGAGATCACCACGGCATGGATTGGAGAAATGATTTAAATTGATCGACGGGCAACTATGCTTGAAATCTTGTCAGAGCTGGGAATGGGCTATGATAGCATGCAGTGTATAGTTTTCTGATGTGCTGCGATATTGGACTGAGACTAGCTCAATGGACAAGGACCTGATTTCTACCTGAAGACGGGTTAAATAAGTAGGTCCTGCATTCTCTATGATAAATGTCTAAATAGACTTCGTGATTATGTTGAAATGTGATAGGCGCGTATGCCTCTTAATTCCCTTTTTGTGTTTTCTGTCTATTGTTATTAAATATTTTTTATTCGACTTGTAAGATTGTAATGCCTTGTAGTTATGAATATTTCTTGATGATTTGTGGATTTTATAGATGTATCTGTTTTACAATGTTAAGCTTTTTAAAATAATTTTCTACATAAAATATTAGAGTTGATAGGGAAGTATATTTTATTCATATGTACTCCTTTTTATTCATATGTATATTTTATTCATATTTATCCTGTGATGAAATTTTTTTTTACAACTTCATGAATTGCATTTTTTATAATAGTATGATTACTAGTGTTGGATATTTGAAACGATCCTGTAAATTTGTAATTGATTTATCAATACTATAAAAAGTTCTTAACTTTTTTCCTTTGTACTTGTATGCTACAAGCTGGTATACCCATTCTTCAAACGAGTGTGAATCTATACATATCGAAAATGTTATGGATGAATTTTCTCATTTATTTCCAGTACTTCAGTATTTAGAGATGAAAAGGAACAATTTTCAATAAAATATAATATTTTATTTGCATCAAGTTTTCCTACCTACACTTAAAACTCTAATTAATATTTTATTTGGTTGTCAATCAGTTCTTTAATAAATGAATTTTATTTTTACAATGTATTGCATATAAATACTTTATACATATAAAGATATCTGCAATGGTTCTAATAAAATAACATTCTCCACTTTTGACTGTCGGATTCACTTAATAATTATCCTTAAAAAGTGTATGGAAATTTTCTTAGAAATGACTTTTTAAAGTAATAAAAGAAAATACTATTTCGCTATTAAGTTAAAGAAATTAATTATATTAATACATAATTTTTAGGAATTCTTAAATTTATATATATATTGTGATTATTATACGAGTTATTGAATTATATATAAAGTGCATAAAAAATCATTCCCGGCCATCTAGGGGAAAGCAAGAGATGATAAGCAATGGGGGCCCCAGCATAATCAAAAACTAAAATACATTTTTTCGCATGAAAACTTGACAACATTCCTTCACAAAATGTAAACTTTATCATAAACATTGTTATTGTAGATCTCTGAATTTCAACAATCTGCAAATTAATTCTTGAAATCATGCAGACTTTGTTGATTCGCACTACCGCTGAATGAGGCATATAATAAGAATAGGTTTCAAATTGTGAAGAACACATTCCCTCTTATTAGGTGTGTCTCCCTACGGCCGCATGAATGATACAGGGCCCTGGTAGTTACAGGAACTCTGGACATGTGTGAGCAAAAAATTGTTAAATGTTATCTAAAGTCTTATTAAACGAGTTCCCTTTTATGTTTATAAAATCATCTGTCACTAACTTCAAATGGTTAAAATTTCCTGTGAGACCTCTACATCAGGTAACATTTAGAACGGGGAATATCTGTTTGAAATGTTATGTTCTACATTAATTTAAGCCATATAATATGAAATAAAAGAACCAATTAATAGGTTTGTCTAAATTTCAGTAAATAATTAAAATAAAATGTGGAACGCATCCTTATGGCGTCAACGTAGGGCAGTAAGTTAATATATTCAATTATTCACCTCTACTTGCAATAAGAAAGGGGAATGTATAATATGCAAGATTTACAGGAGGCTATAATGGGTGTTCTGTTAGTCATGTTCAATTATTGAGGAAACAATGTTTTTATAAATAAGGAAATGTAACTACTCAAATTGATATTTCAAAGAGAGTTGTACATGTCATTCAATTCTTGGCATTTAATAATCTCCCACTTTGTGTAAACCATGAAATAATATGAACGGCTAATAATGGAATTTTTTTTAGTTTAATGGAATTATATATATTAAGGAAATATGACCCTGTGTTAATTTATCATGCAAACAAAATAAAAAAAAATTACTAAAAATAGATTTGTGCATCACTTAGCAAGTTATAAAAAAATCCCGGTAGAGGAATTTAAATGTTGCTTCTATAAAACTGCAATATTGATACAGTTATTGCACAAATAGATTTAGAAGTATACCAAATATTAATTCTGATTTCAAAACCTGAGAAAAACATGAACTAGAAAAAGGTTTCAAGACACTTTTGTAAAGTTTACAACAGAAATGTAGATGAAATCAGTTAGCCATGGAATTTAATTTTGAATGTAAGAGATTTAAGTAACACACAGGATATATTGCAATACATGTTAAATAAATATATGAGTTATTTCTATATGTATTAGTTGTTTTATTACTTTTCACTTAAGTTACAGTTACTATAGCAAGTGCTGAGAGCTCTTTAAGCATATTAAAAAGTTACCTTCAATCATGCATGTATACAGAAAGCAAAAATGTACTTGCTACATTAAGCATCAAACAAAAAATTAAAATTTTTATAAAAATAACATCACGCAATAAATAAACATGTGCATGGGTCAGCATTAATCTGATGTTCTCCCCCAGATGGCCAGTCCTGATTTTATGCATTTTATTTACAGGGTGTCCAGCCTTAATGTGACCCAATAGCTAATTCCTGAACCGTTCGGTTAGATATGCACTTCCAATTTAAAAAAATGTTTTAAAAAAGGTAAGGAATGTTTTTACGTGCTTTTCGAACCAAAAGACCCATTTACAAAAAAAAATTACAAAAATTAATTTTTTATACGGTCCCCAGGTCCTATCACTTATATATATATATATATATATATATATATATATATTATTTAATCTTGTGATTTACTTATGTCTCATGTATTTTGTATTTTTCATGTTGTATTTTTAGATTTCTGAGAACTTTTGGTACTCCAAATACTTTATGTTCCAGTAAAATGTTCACATTACTTTTTATCAAAATATGATTGTAGTCAAAAATATTTTTTAGTGACTGGCAACTAGATAAGCTTTATAGCAGATCTTTGCTCGGGGTGATACATTATTATGGTATATGTATTATCGATAGAAAGTTACCATAAGTTGTGTATTTGTGTTAGAGAGTATTTGGTTATAAGTTTGGTGTATTCGATAGATTTCCAGAGCTTTGGTAGCTCCTTCAGGGTATTAGTAGTTTTGATTTGATATACTGTCTCAGTTCCATACTTTGGAATATTATTGTTCCAATTGATTTGTGAATTTTGAGTTCAGTTATTTGCTTTGAGATATTTTGTGTTGAGATATATTGTTTTAGGGAAAGGTTATAAAATGAATCACAGATTCGGTGGTTCAAATTACATGGTAGGTAATACTGTTGGTAATAGGGTGAACTCCTACAAGACTAGAACTTTCTGGAATTCAGATTTCATAGGGCATAAATATTTTTCAAATTATAAATATGAGAACAACATCTCTAAGATTAAACATAATCACAATTATATTCCTTCTCCTTTAAACCTACATGAACAAATTAACTTCCACAATTATAATTATAACTATGATACTATACAAGATCAATACATAAATTATTTTCGTTATAATAAGTGCAATAATAGTAGATGTAAAACTTGTCCAATGTTAAACATGGAACAATATGATAATACTTCTAATTTTTTTCTTATGTAAGACCTTCAATTGCGCATCTATATGTTAAATTGTAAAATTTGTAATTTTAAATATATTGGCCAAACTAGCAATAATATCAATATTCGTTTAAACCTGCATAGATCAAATACCAAAAATTACAAATATAATAACAATAATAATTCTAAAATTGAAATCAAGCACTTTCATCTACATGGCTTTGAAAATGTTGAAATTTCTATTCTTAAAATAGTCCCACAAGCTAAAAATAGACTGTGGTGGGAGAACCACTTCATTAAATATTTTAACACTATATATCCTTATGGTCTGAATACCATACACTTTGGTAAAAATGTGTTACTGAGCATTCAACAACATAATAACAAGGAATATTTTTATAATAGTGATAATGTAATAAAAGTTAAACGAATAAAAAGAGGCAAAAGGAAGAAAAGAAATAGTAAACTACCAGTTGAGATTGCTCCTAAAATTAATGATTTATGTATTAACTTTGAAAAGTCTTTTAACATTAAACATATTAAATATTTCCTGTTTGGTTTGAACAAAAAAGAAATCAAGTATACTAAGTTATCCTCGATAAGCATAATTTTCAAGATTGCCATGCCTTACATATTATTAAAGATATTATTAATTTTCTCATTCATAAATTCAATATAAAGATAAAGATTTGGTAAATAGTACTACTGAGTATGTACAATTTTATTCATGAATAAATCCTATAATAACATTAATTTTTCAAAAACATTTAATAAATATGTGCATTGCTTACCTATCAATAATGTTTGCATTAAAAAGGCTTTTAAGTATAATAAAAAAATTGGTAGCTCAATTTTTAACTACAATAAGATTAATGATTTGCAAAATAATACCTTTCTTTGTAATTGTAAGGATTATCCTGAATTTATAAACGAGCATCACAAACATGTTGTAACTGGCAATTTAAATATTGTTGAAGATAATACTCTTAGGGAAATTATGTCAAAAGGTACTAGTTATAGATTAATGATCTCCAATAATAATAATGCCATAAAAAAACAAATCTCTAAAGATATTTGTAACTTCATTACTAAATTAGCAATTAAATACACTTTTCCTATTGAAGCTTTTAATGAATTTAAATACAATGTTTTAAAAGAGTTACTGAAAAATAACTATAAAACTGATTGTGGATTAATTTACAAAAATCTTAAGCATCATATTGTAGAACTACAAAAGAATTTCATTATTGTTTATGTTGATAAAGTTCCGGGTAATTATGCAATTATTTGCAAATGGTTGTATGCTGATATGCTTAATAGACATTTTCATAATAATAATGCTTTTAAAAAATCTAATTCTAGCAATAGAGAAATTTTTAATCGAATTTCTGCTTTTTATAAAAAATTAGATTTACGCATTTCGGATATTAAATTCCCTCATATTTTCTTAACTCCAAAATTTCATAAAAATCCTATTAAATTTAGGACTATAACAAACGGCTTTAAAACTTATATTACACTTCCGGGTAGAAAGCTACAAAAGGTTATTCAATCCACATTAGACAGTATTGATAATTCGATTATAGTTAAGAATAGCTTGGATATCATTAAGTACATGCAAGATAAAAAAATTACTTCTATTCACACCTATGACTTTGAAGATTTATTTAATTCCATAGATATTGGGGATATGGTTAAAATTCTCAAAATAGCCTATAACAAATATTCTTTGAATAAAATAATTAAGTATGATAAATATCTTTCAATTATTCATCTAGTACTATATGAAAATTATATTTTTCACAATAACTCTTATTATCAGCAAATTAAAGGTCTTCCACAAGGAGGACCTGCGAGTAACTGTTTAGCCAATATTTATCTGCACTTTTATGAATATGATAACATTAGTATAGATTCTTGTTACTTTTTTAGATACATAGATGACTTAATCATCTTTAGTAATATAGTAAATTTTGTTCCTAGTTTTAAATATTATCCCCTATATCTGAAATTATTAAAAACCAATTATAATAATGACTCTGCAAACTTTTTAGACCTACAATTAATTGTTAAGAATAATATACTAATTAGTAATATTTTTGATAAAAGAGACTCTTTTGATTTTAACATTATTAAAATGCCTTTTTGGGAAAGTAACCTACATCTCTCTCTCTCTATCTATTTTTAGAAATATCATCTTAAATTTTATAAAAAGAAATAACGATTTAGTCACAGATAATGATGTTAAGCAAAATAATTTTAAGCTATTCCGCAATAATTGCTTGGAATACAACTATCCAAGTAACTTCATTTTTAAATATATGTCTAAATTATCTCTCTAATTCTCCTTTTCAAAGTTTAAGTATTATTCTTTGTTTTTTTCTCCTTCTGTTTTTTATTATTTTCAATTTGTTTTAGTTTGCTTTGTTTAATTACAAAAAAACTATCCAGGTGGCGCCACTAATTTTTGCATCTGATTTATCAACTTAACACGTCATTTTTAACGATCATTTAGCGTATTGCTCTCGTACGTACAGTTTTTCCCGCTCTCCGGTTATTTGCATTTTTTCATGTAAGTTTTTGCTTCATTATTCCTTTTCAAAATTATTTTTATTTGTATTTTGTTAGGATTCATTTCCTTTCATATTTTCTATTATTTTTATTTTATTTTTCTTTTGGTTGCAAATTACACGTGGTTGGTTTTAGGCCTAACTTTTCAATATTGGTATGTTTTCCTGTTATGTATAAAATTTCTGCTGAACAGGGGAAGGTAGGATCCATAAAATATATTTAACCCTAATTTTGCTGGTCCTAATTCAGCAACAGCTTTAGAAATCATAACAGATCTTCATTTTAGTCTATTGACTCTTTTGGCTTCTTACATTTTAAAGTTCTAATTCTGTTCCATGTTATACATACGCTTAGTTAATTCTTCTATAATAGACTCTTCCATTATTTTTAAAGTGTGTTTCTTTAAATCTGGTTTGAATCTTCTAGCTTTGTTAGTGATATTATTTTGTATTATCAATTTTATTATGCCATGTATTTCTTTCATTTTATGTTACTATATATATATATATATATATATATATATATATATATATATATTATATATATATATATATATGTTGCAAATTTCTACATTTTGACAA